>CM035219.1:7329819-7363606 GCA_020233015.1 Callinectes sapidus
GATGGCACAGGTATTAATTCCTCATTTCTCCTTTCCACCACTACACTATAATAAATTCTGTGTAAAATGGCTGAAAACGTGAGAAAATGTTGGAAGTATAAGGAAATAATGGAGAGGCGAGGATGGGGAAAGGAGAGGGTGTTGTGTGTTGGTGTGGGTGGGTGGGTGAACTGTGACACAAACTCTAACACAATGAATACCTCATTTATTGAATTTTTAAGGTTATTTACCTAATATTATGGTTAATTCTTCCTTTGCTTCTCTCTCCGAGTGTGGGAGACACTAGATAGGGGATGTAAACATTGGCTGGATGGCTGTGTTCGGATGGCCATAGTGTAGGCGGCTTGGGCCTATATTTACGTAGTTCATTCCATTTTGAAAATGACCCCAAGAAAAAAGGCACCCACACCAGAATGTACCACGTTTTTTAATGGGATAAATACTCTAACTATTTCTCAAAACATAAAAATCTAACCGGGTCAACTTTTGATAGAGCGCGGCGCAAGGATCCGAACGTCAACAAACGGGATGGCGCTCCCTTCACCTCAAAATATCCACATGGAAAACAAACCCACATTAGATCATGATGCATTTTGTCAATGGGCAAAAAGTGTACTTTGAGATAAAGGAAAGAAAATGCGTGCTTGTTCTTCTATAAAGAAAGTAGTATTGCCGATATTGCACTGTGAAAATATTCCATTTGGAAGTAGGAATGCCTAGCCTAGATGTTATTGGATATCTTGACTTGTGTCATGTTTCTCACAGTGTTTGCCTCTTATATCGACCATTAAAACAATCCTGGGCGTGGTAATTAAATCCAGTTCAAATGTATAGCATGCCTTTTATGTTATATTCCTTGGATAAACCCAAACACAGGTAGACTCGATTTTGTCGTGTCCCATGACTGGTCACAGGTTGGCAGTAACAAAGGCAATATCCAAACAGTGCCACATCCATTAACAAGACAGGAAGAAACACTGGTCAAACCCAGAGGTGTTTTTTTTTTTTTTAGTTTTACTGAGTCAGTCCTGCGTCAGGACGTCCACGCTGCGGCTCTTCCTCTGGGCCGGGTCCTCCAGGAAGATGGCCTGTGCCCACAGGACACCCGAGGAAGGACACTCCTGCAAGGCCCGGGCCATTAGGGCACGGCTCACCTCCCGCTGGCCGGCCCGCAGCTTCAGGCGGACGGCCAGCATGTTTGACTTCTGATCTCCCTAAAATTTGAGAGTAAAGTTGCTATTATTCGGTCATAAATTCTCTCCTCCCATCCGTCCATCAGCAGGACACAACCTTCCGTGTACACAACCATTCTCTCTTCCTCAGTGACACTCCACACTCAATATATAAAAGGGAATGGAGTTACCTAGGACTAGGAAGTCTCTCTCTCTCTCTCTCTCTCTCTCTCTCTCTCTCTCTCTCTCTCTCTCTCTCTCTCTCTCTCTCTCTCTCTCTCTTAGCTTACTGATAGCAATAATTGTTCTCAGGATAAGCGGGAATGGACAATTGAAGCTGATACTTGGAACAAGAGACACAAAACGCATACTTGAATGGCGCTCTACTAAGAAGCGTCCTGCTGCTGTTCGACGGCCTAGGAAGAGATGGCCGGATGCTGCAATAGAAGAAATTATAACCACCAGGAATGGAGAAGACTTTGAGGATGTGAAGGAGCTCGTGCAGCATCGTGTGGCTTGGACAGCGTTGGTTACAGGCATTTCAACTGACAGATCGCAAGGTTTACAGGTGTATACAGGTGAACACATCAACGGAAATGAATAATAATAACTCATTTTATTTTCCTACCTCTTGTTTTCTTTATCTTATAATGTTTTGCCTTTTTCCTAGTTTCCTTTAGTTTGTCTTCTATATTAAACTTACTCGACTGTCAACTCTGGCAAAACCACGCTGAACAAACATGATCTCATCAGTCACTCATAGCATGGCTTTTGCAGAAAGAAAGTCGTGCTTGACAAACTTGTTGAGTTTCTATGGTGAAGTTTTTGAGGTAGTGGATAAAGGTGAAGTCATGACAAGCTTTACCTAGATTTTAGTAAAGCATTTGATAAGGTACTCCACCAGAGGCTCTTAAGAATATTCAGGGAGCACGGGATAGATGGAAAAATATTAAAATGGATAAAATCGTGGTTAAGCAGAAGGCGTCAAAGTTATAATAAACGGCTCTAATTCAGAGTGGGGTCAGGAAAATAGTGAGGTGCCATAGAGATAGTACATATGCATTATGTCCCTACCTTGACCAAACTTCCTTCTTCTAACAGCATAATACGGGAACCAATAAACAACAAAAGCAGAGCAAGAAATCAATATCACCCATAAAAGTAATTGCAGAGAATAGATGAATTAACGATCAACAGAGATATATAGACAAGGAAGAAGAGGAGAAAGTATGAGAAAATGAAGAGATGTCCCTTGTTGAAGATGGAACTAACAAGGGGGAGGAAACCCAGCTGGAGACTGTTTATGACAGGAGAGACAAGAGTACTGTACATCTGACTGGGTGTGGGAAATAAAGAACACCCACTGAAATGCCTAAGCGAGGACTAGAAGTGAGGGAATGAAGGGATGGTAAGAGAGTGAGGGAGAGTCTCAAGGGCCGCGTAGAGTGAGTGGGACTGAGAAGTGAGTAGTGACGCGAGAACTATCTTTGGTGGTCACAAGACAACCTGTAGCTCTCAGTGTAGCATTGGTGTGTCTTCTTCCTGACCTTATTGGAGGCAGTAATCTCGTGTTCTGCCAGCAAGTCCATGAGTGTGGCCGCCTCCCAGCCTGGTGTCGGGCGTGTCTGTGGATTAATTGGCTCACCTCACTAAGATACAGGTAAGGAAGAAAGGATCAGTCTTTATTCTGCTGTGTCCTCGAGTGTTGGCATGAGAGGTGGATGCTAATCATGTGGAATGAGTTCATGGCTATGTATTATGTTGTACAGCTGTTTAGTACCAGAATCTTGTTAAAATGAGTGACCTATTACCTTGGCTTGGCTTTTACTCTATATTATGAACTGGTACCAGCTCAGGGTATGGAGGTTGGCTATGTGGTATTACCTCCTTCAGTACTGGGACGCATTATTTATTTTTTTTTTTTTATTTTGCTCATTATTTGTTGACTGTATATAGCTTCAGAATCTCATGTTGGGATTGAAATAGTATAGATTGGCTTTTAATCTTCTGATCTCCATGCACCCTTCCAAATGTCAATAAAATAGTCTAGTCACATCCAAAACTCAAGGTAAAATGCATCTCAGTACTTAAGGGGTTGAATAATGGCTGCTGGACTATATCAATAAGTTGTACTAATATTCTACTCAGGATGAAGAATTATTGGTTTAAGATATGAATGCAACCTACCTATATGGAATTAACTTAAGGCTGTATATTAAGCGGTACTGGCATATACTATCATGATTCTCACTTATACATCAGTAACATGTGATATATTAACAATTTTTTGGACATGAATGGAAGTTATATGGAGTGAAACATACCGTAGCATTAATTAAACTAAATAACGAGCTTGGCCAGTCACGAGCTAGCCTCTCTGTTCATCCAATGTATCATTACTGACTTTATTATTTGTCGTGCCATATTGAGGTTTTATTTAATTTCAGCCAAGATGTGAAGCAACCACGTGTGCAGGAGTGGCTGGAGGGAGAGACAGGAGTACCATGTCTACAAGCAGTGATCCTGGTAACTCTCCTTAGTTTGAAGTGACGGGCACCAAGACACTTACTCACTTACCCACAGTTTGTCCAGTTCACTGTTCATCAACAGAAACAATTATTTTCCTTCACACAAAGCTACATACATTTTCCATCCAAAATATTGAAAAGATTGAAAAGAGAAAAAAAATGTTCATTACTATATTTTTAGGGACCAGAACCTCTGTGGACCTTTCTATTTTTTTATCATATTTTATTTAGCCCTTGGCCGGATTCCTTTCTTAGGGGGCCACTGTGGTACAATGCACTCTGGGGGCCAAAAGATCCCCAAGTGCATGGGTTTGAAACTTGGCCATGGTCCAAGGGGAGATTGGGCATCCACTTGGGTTAATGGCTCACCTATGAGTGGGCTTTCAGATAAGAGGTCTCCCTTAGATGGTCTTCTTTAGCCCATAAATTCCTGTAAAAACCCACATTGTATAAATAAAAAAAAATCTGGTGTAGGACTGAGCCCATACATGTCACACACCAGGACAGCCAGACCACAACACCTCAGCTTACATAGAAACTGCTTACTGCCAGGTTAACATTAAGAGGCTTGCCTGTCTGCCTTGCCTTGCCTTGCCTTGCCTTGCCTTGTTGTGCAGTGCCAGGGATTTGACTTTTTGGCTGTGAGCTGGAGACACTAACCATTGCACTACATGGTGCTTTGGTGGTCTGTGATGCATCTCAGGTCCGTATTCAGAAACACTCTGCTACTACTATTTTCAAAGGCCACAGGGTACAAGATGGGTTTCTGAGGGTATTTCTCCTGTCAGTTATATAGTAACCTTGTTCATTTGTCATTAGAACCATAAAAGCACCTCTGGAAACTTGTGTCACTTAAGTGGAGCCTTTTGAAATTGTGGAGGTGCAGTGCTGAAGTATTTCTGAATATAGGTATAAATAGAAACCCCATGAACTGACTTATATAGTTCATGTGACTTCTTTTGCTGTACCTGAGCTTTTAAATCATGTCTTTTAAGGTGTACCATATTTCTGCCCTAATTTCTCAGAGACAGATGTGAGAGAAATATATTATACTATTTTAGATTGACATGTTTAGATGTAGGTGGGAAACATGAACTCTGGATATGAAGTTTGAATTATTCTACCTTCTGATGACATTACTGTATCTTTTGATTTGTAAAAGTTGATTTTTAGCTGATAACATGATCAGGAATTGATAGAGATTCCACATCCTCAGACCCTCACAGCGCTAAGAGACAGGAGTTGCTGTCAGGAATACTGTCAGCAGTTCAGGGATGTCAGGTATGTTTGTCATCAGCACTGTCTCCATGTCATACTCTGGTAACATTCTAATAGTCTCTTTAACTCCTTCAGTACTATGATGCATTTTCATATCTATTCTTCTCGCTATTTTATGATTTTATGCAGCTTTAGGGATTCATATGGTGATTAGATAGCAAAGACTCTGGCCATTAATCTTCCAACCTCCATAGAACTTTTCTAATGTCAATAAAATCATCTAATCACACTCAAACTTGTGGTAAAACTGTGTTCTAGTACTGAAAAAGCTAATTTCTCCTTTTGTTTTTGTTGTATTGTACTCCTTATTTGATATGAATTGTACTTTCATTATTTGTAACAAGAGAAACCATATGAATTTCCTATCTTGTCACAGGTGAGGTTTGGCGGCCGCACAGAGCTGGCCACAGAGTCAGACGAGAGGGTGGCCATCCTCTGCACACAGCTGGAGGCCACACTCTCTCATGGCCTCAAGCCTCGGCCCCCAAACAGAGGTCTCGCTGCCATCAAGTTAGTGTTGTGTGTCTTCTCTTTTGCTGACATGTAGATAATAAGTTTGTAACAACTATTGCAAACATTATAACTTTGTGGTTTTTTTATGTAAGAGGGGTAAACTGGAAAAGAAAAGAATGGAAGTAAAAAGCACTCTAATTTGCCAGTTCCCTTAAAGTTCAAAAGAGTTAGCTAAAAGACAGGGCTAAATGTCTTGAAACCGCCACCTTAAATAAAGTCAAGTCATGGGAAGTTGGAAATATAGAAGCAGATATAGAAACAGTTACCTTATCATATTATTTTAACATTTGAGAGTCTCATGATTGAACCACACAAAATATTACTATCTTTTCCATGTAAGTGTTAAAAGTTTGAGGATTTAAGCACAGGGGAAGTTTTTACAGCCTATTTATCTGTGTGTCTTTAACTTTATTGTTTCTAATGGTGGTATTGAAGTAATGGTTAATGTGTTTGCAGGCAAGTGACTGGCATTGTGACGTCAGGACTCAGTCTCAACCTTGGCCTCCCTGCTGCTGAAAATGAGACTTCAGGTGTGGTACAGTATGGCTGTTGCTCAGTGTCTTCCCAGCCATGTCCCGTGTGACTTACTGTACAATATAACATTTTCTTATTACCTTATATGAATTTGCTCATTTATTCATTTTAATGATTGGGCATCCACTTGGAGTAACAGTTCCTAGATGGGTGGGCTTTCAGATAGGAGGTCTTCATTAGGTGGTCTCCTTTAGCCTGTAAATTCCCATAAAAGGCCCATGTTGCATAAAAAAAAGAAAAGAGGCAGTGTTTTATTACAACACTGTCTCACTCAGCACTGGCTAGAGTGTGATGTGTTGTGTTCTGCAGTGCTGTGGTGGTACGTCCGGGAGCTACTCACACGCCACGAGTATGAACGCTTCCTTCTCCTGAAAAACGTCACCACTGACATTGGGCGAGGTCGGGCGTGGCTGAGGAGTCTGCTCAACGAACACTCCCTTGAGAGATACATGCATGTGAGTTGTGTCTCTTTTTGGGTTAGCTTGTTGTGCAGCATTAATCTCTTCAGTACTGGGACACATTTTTGCCTTGAGTTGTGGGTGTGATGAGACCATTTTTAACATTAGGATCTATAAAGTTCACAAGATTAATAGCCAGAGTCTTCACTATTTTAACCCTGATATGAGTTTATGAAGCTATATAAAATTAACAAATGATAAGGAAAATAAATATGAGAAATGTGTCCTAGTAGTGAAGGGGTTAGTTATCCCCTTCTTTCTATCTGACCTAGGCCAATAGAAAGGCTATAAAAAGAAGACCCATAAGGTGTCAGTCTCCAATAGTGTAGGGAAACGTGCTAATTTGAGAAATGCCCTGAAAAATAGGAAATACAGAAGCAGGCAGGGAGATCCAGAGAAATTCATGTGACACAGGATAAAGTAATAAAACTATTACTGGAGATATCACTGACAGAACACTCATGAAAAATCTGCAAGTTTAAGAGTACAGGGCCATCACGAAGACTTGAGTTGGTTTTCCTGTTGGTACATCTGGGGTGTAGTGAAGCAGCGTGTGTTATGGTACATTGTGTGTGTTGCAGATAGTGGTGTGTGATGAGGCTATGCTGAAGCAATGGTATGAACCATGGGCTTTGCTGAGGCACCAAGAGATGGCTGCCATGCTTCCCAACCTGGCTGCTGGTGAGTCTCTCTCTCTCTCTCTCTCTCTTGCTGCTTTGTCAGGTTAAATGTTGCTTCCCTCTTCAAAGACATAAATTATGTTGTAATTGTTGCTTCCTTTTTTAGGTTTTCCTTTATGCTTTATCTTAGTTTCATTAAAAAGATACAGAATCCCATTCATGTGATATTTTCCGTATTCTCTATGTTATTTTTCTTTTCCTTTGTGTTTTTTTCATAATTTTAATTTTCCTCCTTTGATATTTTGATGTGGTCTCTTTGTCTGTCATTTCCTCCAATAGTTGAATGTTTCATAATGGTGTATGATACACAGAATATGATGCTCTTCTACCACAGAATGATTTGTTATATCATACCAATTGTGTTTATGCCCTTTTTACCACAGAAGGACTTGTTCTATCATACCAATTGTGTTTATCAGCAACATATTCTGTGATAACATTGTTGTACACATTTCCTTATCTCCCTTCCTAAGGTTTGGATTCAATACTGTTTGCTATCAACATTGACAATGGAGAGCTTAATGAGGGCTGCCAGACTGACGGGGAAGTCAGACCAGACACTGGAAGCACTGCCTCCTTGGAGCCTGAGGCCCAGGTGGCCCCCACTGTGTCACCGCCAACAGGTGAGGCCCTTCCTGCCTGTGTGTGGCCTCCCCATCCTCAAATATCTGCCATAGACATTGTACACCGATTATATACACTTTGAAACAGTATGGAAGATAAATGCTTTCTCTATCACAACAGAAAGCTCCACTGCTGCCAAAAGGAGAGAAATCAAGAGAAAGAAAAAGAAAGTCCCTTCACAGCTGATTTCCTTTGATGACGACTACTCCAGGCCAGAGCAGGGAGACGTGCGGTCGCCTCTGTATCACAGCGCCCCCACCACCTGCCTCAGCTCCCCTGCACCCACCACAGCCAACACTTCCCCCTTCACTGACCGCCTGGAGAAGTACGCACACCTCAGAGAACTCGAGCAGGCAAAGAAAGCGCTCGACCTGTCCAAAGATGCAGAGGCAAGTGTAGGTGAAACAAAGGGAATGGGGAATGTGAATACCAAAACAGAGAGGGAAGCTCCCAGTCCCCTGCAAGACTGTGAGGTGTTCGATGATGGCAGTTCACTCGGGAAGGAGAGAGCCCTTACCTTTGATGACGACTCCTTCCATGGCCTGCATGAACCCAGCTATCAGCAGCTCTTTGAAAACATCTTGCCCAAGCACACAGATGCCTCACCAGAAAGCAATGGCAATAACACCATTGAGAACACCATTGCATCCAGTTGTATTCCTGTCACCAAACCTCAGCGACCAAACAGCATCTACAACCAGGAGACGGGATCTTACAAGTCCAACCAGTCCAATCTATCAGGAGACAGTTTCCCTTCAAGGTTGGTATCCCTCTAAAGCTAAACATTTGGTCCATATTCTGAAATGCTCTGCTCTCTCACCACAACTATTAAAGAGCCCACTATTATTGCCAATCCCCTGAAAGAATGAAAGAGTAAGCCAAAAGTCGGGGACAAATGTCTTGAAATGAAGTCATAGGAAATTAGAAATACAGAAGCAGGCAGGAAGTTCCAGAGTTTACTAGAGAGGGAGTTTTCAAGACATATATTCTTGTCTTTTGCCTTATTCTCTGGACCTTTAAAGAGACTGACAAATTATTGGGCTTTTAATTTTATTGTCTTTGTTGCCCTTGGCCAGTTTGTATGAAAAAAATGTGACTAGTAGCAGTAATAGGGACAGACAGCATTTATCTTGTATGAATTGCCTAGAATAATTTGTCTTGCTTGTGTGAGCAGTGACGGTGATGGAGGCACGGTGTTCACCCCTGTGGGAAGGAACAGTGCCTGCAGCCTCATCCCTGTCAGTCCCAGAGGCTTCACTCCCTTCACTGGATCCCGCTCTGATGATGAAAACTCTATCCATAGCTACACACAGGTGAGTCTTGCTGCCTTGCTACCCTCCACCTTCATTGAGCCTTACCCACTTCAGGACTGAGATGCATTTTCATGTTTATTCTGCTCATTATTTGTCAATTTTATACAGCTTCGGAAATTCATGTGGGAAATAAAACAGTACAGACTCTGGCCATTAATTTTCTGACCTCTATGGACCCTGCTAATATGAAAAGAATCATCTAATTACATTCAAAACTCATAGTAAAAAATGTGTTGTAGTACTTAAGGGGTTAAAAGATCAGATTAATGAGAGGTGACTTGTGGAAACAGATAAATGTCTCATGCCGGGACGCAGGGACTACCACCTGGAAATTAATGGCTTCTTGTGACTTTCTTTGTTTTCTTATATACATTCCTATCAGCTTTGTGTGTTTATTAGCATCTAGATTATCTGTTCACAACACTAACTTTACATCAACTTGGCCAGGAGGAGGTGGAGGAGGTGGCGGCGGCGGCAGTAGCAGCAGTGATGGAGGGGCGGGGAGGCAGTGGTGGTGGTGGTGTGGTCAGCCCTCCCTCTGTCACCTCCACACTGCCCAGCTCATCCAGTGGAGATACAACCCTCACCCTTGGTCTGTGATGCCCTCATGTTGTTGTTGTTGTTGTTGTTTGTCATGGTTTCAGTTACTCATTAGTTTTCTTGCTTCTTCCAGTCACTCATTTGTCAATTTATTTGGTAATTGAGTTGTAAAAAGTTATTGTGATTTTTTTTGTATTGATACCAGTATATTATTTAGACCATGGTAGTTTTACTTTAATTGTACTAGTTTCAGGAAGTTTTGGTTACAGTATGACTTGAACAGACATCAAACTATGACTCTGAATATTACTTCCTGTATGTTCTTATCTAAGGACACATTGTAACTCTTATTAGCAATAGATATTACTTACTGACTTACATCTTGACAAAAAACAGATGAATTGAAGTCTGCCGTGCTGGAGATTAGCCGAGCGAGGGACGCAGCTGAAGGGCGGAGGACAGAGGTGGCTGCAGCGCTCACTCAGGAGATGGAGACATCTTCTATGCTGAGGGCAGAGATTGCTCTCCTTCAGGGCCAGCAGCAAGACACCATGGACAAACTCAATGCAAGGATCAGTGCTCTCACTCGGTCAGTCTTTGCTCACTCTGTGCTGCTCCTCCTCTCCTTCTCTCCTTTTTTATTATTATTGTTGCTCCATCACTATTACTTCCTTCCCCTGTCTTGATAATTAACCAGCAACACCTGTTCCTTCTCTAACGGTGTCATTCCTTCATCATCACCACCATCACCATTACCTCCTCTGTTAATGATGTCAGTATGATGATCATCACCTTCTCACAGCTTACTTCATCAATCACTTGCTTAAATCATTGTTTTGAATATTACTTGATTTAACAGTAAATGTCCAGAACAAGTACTAATTATTTGGCAGACAAAATTTTTTTCTGATATGTTTTGATGTATTTTTTCAATGATTTACTATTACTTTGTCATAAATCACTCTGTTGAGAGAGTTAGTAATAATTCTGAATAAATACTGATTCAAGTCTATTTGGAGAATGTTTAGATTTCATTAGCCAAAATGGTTGCTTCAAACCTCCCTAATGACTCACCACTAACACCCTACTTACTGTGAGTGTATTCCATCCATCTACCATCCTATTTAACAACCAGTGCCTTCCTTTCTCTTTTTAGATCCATTTTTCCTCCTATCAGTCTCACCACCCTTAGCTGTGCCTTGCAGGGAGAATGAACTGTTGAAGCACCAGCTCAAGAAGTACGTGGGTGCAGTGCAGCTGCTGAGGCGGCAGGAGACTCAGGAGGCAGGCCAGGCACTCAGTAGGACCACACCAGAGTACAGAGATTATCACCATGAAGCTACTGCTTATGAAAAGAAACTCATTCAGGTACTGTTTGCATATGAATGTACAGTGTATTGACCTATTATGCTTTAGTAGGTTATGTTTTAAGGACTATAACAGGGATGAAAGAACACTGTATTGTGACTTCAACAATCTCCAGTATTCAAGGCAGTGCTTTCCTGTGGTTTGTGTTGCTCCCTGTCTTTGGACTTTTCTCTGAAACATTTCTTTCTACACGTCCACTTGTTTCAAAAGGTTGCAGATGAAGTGACAGGTGTTTAAAAATGAATTTACTCTCGTAGTGACTGGCTAACAAGCTTTCTACAGTATGAACAGGAGAAACACTCTTGAAAAGCCAGCCTCTGTGGCCTTCGAAGACAGTTGTTGTGAAAGAGAGAGAGAGAGAGAGAAAGAGCAAGGGGTTTCTAACTGCACATCTCTGCATAGTTAAGTTAATCAGTCCTCATTGGTTCCCAGGTGGCAGAGATGCACGGTGAGCTGATGGAGTTTAATGAACGGTTACACAAACTTCTGCGTCTTCGTGAATCCCAGGTCAGTGATCAAGTTAGGGAGGGAGGGAGGGAGGGAGGGAGTGAGGAAATGAGTGTGTAAGTGAGTGAGGGGTGTGTGTGAATGAGTGTGTGTATGGAACCAGCAGATCTTGTCCATTGCATCTGATGACATATATTAATTAATGTGTCTACATGAGAAGATCAACTGTACTTACATATTGAATATTGTACAAGACACGGCATGTAGTGAAGTCTTGAGAAAGAGTTTAAGAAGTTAAGATCTGAAGAAATAATTAGCTTCTTATGAGTGCATGCATTGCTTTGTGTTGTTTGAAGTTTTCTTTCCTTGATGAGCTTCTTTAGAACAGCTTGCACACCCATCAGCTTGCTGCCTTGCTAACTGTTACCCTTTCCTCTCCATTGAAGGTAAAGAACCTACGCCAGCAACTTGTAGACCTGCGAGGGCCCCTTCCAGACACCCCCGAAGAGGAGGAGGAGGAAGACCTGGTGAGCCCCAGGAGCCCCGCCAGAGAGGTGGATGTCGGTTCCTGTCCTCGCACTCTCATCAATATATGGATCCCCACAGCCTTCCTCACTGGCTCCTCTGCAGATGCTCACCATGTTTACCAGGTGAGGTGCTTTGTGTCGGTGTGTTATGGGTGGAGCTGTTTACTCTGCCATAGCGTTCATCAGGGTGTGTGTGGGATTGACATGAAGCCTTTGTTAATGGTGAAGTGTATGAGCAGCCACAATAAGCCACTTCTCTTGTGCCAGATATACATTCGCATCAAGGATGACGAGTGGAATATCTACCGCAGATTTGCTCAGTTTTATGAGCTCCACAAGCAACTCAAGAAGAAGGATCCAATTATAAAATCCTTTGACTTTCCCCAGAAGAAAACTTTTGGTTATAAGGTAATTCTTTGGTGCATTTTTAGCTGTTTTGGTTGTTGTTGAGTCATTATTGATAGAGAATGATGTGCATCAGTGAAGTATTAATGGGAATGTTTGTGGTGGGTTGGTGTGTGCAGGATGAGGGTGTGGTGGAGGAGCGGCGTGTGCGGCTGCAGCGGTACCTGCGGCAGGTGGTGAATCTGCTCCTCACCTCACACCCGCAGCTCACCGCATCGCCAGACAAGGCAACCTTCGCCACTGTGTTGCCATTCTTTGCGTGAGTTGTTTCATATCTTGCTTTCTTTCTTTCCCTACATTATTGTTTCCTTTATATGAATTGTTAAAATCAAGAACATTGCCTCTCTTTGTTGATGTATCCTTGGATAGTTTTTATTTCTTTCAGGAACAAGTATGAAGACACTTGTAGGGGATTGAATTGGCTGAAACCCTTTAGAATAACAGTCTCTAGGGAACAGCATATAGGCTTTTATAAAGTATTTTGTATACATTGACTAGTCTTGTAATTTGATTGAAAATGTACATGTAATTCTTATGGGGACCTGAATATGCATTAGAGTTGTATTAAATGTCAGAGTTCAGAGATGTGCAGATATGGCTGTATGTAGAGGTGTCACATGTACACATGTGTTCTGTGTGGACTTGGCAACAGATACGGATGTCAACTTCTACCAAATAATGGATATAGACGTGGACATCAAATGATCAAACTTTGACATCCTCACAGATGCAATGCAAAAGTAGATGTTTTCAGGATTTTGGTACAGAATCACTATTTGTAGCACCAGTTATTACCAGATGGGAGCTGCTTTTGTTGCACAATAATGCATTTTGTAATGTTAAAGTTTCATTATGAGTTTCAGCCACACATGTATTGTCAGTGTGTGAGACAGGACACAACCCGTCCTGCATCCCTCCAATCACTCTCCCCAACCTCCACCCTCTTGACAGAAGCTCACTATCCACCTATCCTTACTATCCAACATCTCATATGTCTCTTGTATGCATGGAAGAGTGAAGTGTGTGTGTGTGTGTGTGTGTGTGTGGTAGAGGTGGAGACTGTTATAGCCTCTTCCTTGATGAACTCACACACCATATCACATCACACCACACCAGTTCCTCAGTATTTAATATAATCCTTTCCCTGTAACACCAACTTTTTGATCCTTCTTCATTTCACTCCGTTCAAGAAGATCCAGCATGATTAACAAACGTGACCCTTACTCCTCCCCTCAGGAGTGACACAAGGAGTGGGGGCTGTACCCATTCCTGTCTGCCTTCCTTCCTATACCCCATCCTGTGAGGCAGGGGCCCTAGGTGTGTGTGTTTCTTGGAGTCTGCTGGAGTGGTTGCGTCTGGGTTGCTAAGGCTGCTGTATGTGCATGCTTGGCGTCTTGGCTGGGAAGGCAGAAAGGAGTGTGGTGGCCAAGCATAACATGATTGTTTTTGGCTATTTAGAGGTGCTGCCATTTTTTATCTTTGTATTTTTTGAGGAGGCAGCATTGCAGTTGATATGTGGCAAGTGGAATGAAGTAATGGTTGGCTTTGGTGGTGTTGTTCCCCAGCGCGTGGCTCAGTCTGGTGCAGTGGAGATCCCGTGTGGCATTCACTCACTCTCCAAACAAATAGATTCATCACTCACAATTGTTCCAGTGACCAGATGTTAGTATGACCATTCTCAGGCTCTCACTGGACTCCTTCAGATAGGAGTACTACACTGTGACTCACTTGTGGCAGCAGTGTGTGTCATTCACATACAGTGCTCTGGCGCCACCTCAGAGCCAGGACAATAGTCAGCCAGTGAAGGGCACCGGTGTGTTATTCAAGGTATATTTCTTCTTCTCTAGAGATTTGTAAGGTAGTAGTGGGTTTTGATTGAGGCAAGTACATCCACACATAAATTCACAGTTAATATGACCATCACAATCAATCTGTGTACAGTACACTTGTCTCCACTGCCACCAGACTCTTAGTACTTTCAGTCTTCTGGTGAGAATTGTGGTGTGGATACCTCAGGTGTGGTATGAAGCATGTGTTGAGCCGTTTGCTTGCCACATTGTACACCAGTCAGTCAGTGTTCACACCACTGGAGTGTCACTGCTGGCAGGCCTGCTACTCATTGAAGCAACTATGCTACATGTATTGCCTGAGGAAGATAACCTTTCTTTCTCCTTCCTACTACAGAGCAGTGTTGTCCATCCCTTTCCTGATCTCTTGTCCTCCTCAGGGAGATGATGGTGACTCAAGACATTGGCAGCAGTGGCAGCCGGCCAAGGTCCTCTCGGCGAGGGGTGCTGTCCCGGCTGTCTGGGGCGCCCATGGAGCAGCCGGTTGTGCCAGATTCCCCTCAGTACAATGGCCTCTAGACCATCCACTGTTGTAGCTGCCACAGATCCCTCACAGATCCAAACACTCATATCTTTTCCTCAGCAGGTAGTATACATACATACATACATACATATGTACACACATATACAGACATACACAGTACATACATAGAGTATGTAAGAAGAAAGTTTTATATATTTCATATATTTTGAGTCTTCTATATATATGTATTTTATGCAAATGTTGCCTGTTAGTCTTCTCCAGATCTCAAGAGCTTTGCTCATGTGTTTTATAAGTTTTTAGAAGAAATAACTGAACATGAAGACAATTCAGTACAGTGAGCCATTCAGATGTATTTTCTCACTAACGAGCCAGCTGGTCCTTTTTATAAGACAAAGCAGGTTTGGTTTGGGTGCATCTTAGTGACATCATTCAACCTCTTCCTCTCACCTGACAATGCTGCCTTTCTCACCTACAATGAACTCTCTCAGCTGCTTCTGTCTCTTTCTTACTCTTGTCACAGCTTGCAGCAATGCTGCTTTGCCATAAATCAGTCACCCAGATAACAAAACTGATCTAGTGACTTGCTCCAAATATCTTTATTTCCACGATCCACTTCCCTCTTTGGTTCCCATGTCACACACACTGCATTGGCCAGACTGGTTGCATAACTCAGACCACTTGCCATTCCACGAGTCAGATTGCACTCCTATAACAAACTCACTCTGCCACAATACCAAATTCCTCACCACAACTGTATTACTGGGAACCAAGATTCATTCAGCTTTGTCTCCTCAGAGGTCACTACTGACAAGTGTGTTTTCGTATCATAGATTTGTGGGGAATCCAGTAGGGAGAAAAAGAAAGAAAAATGTGGTTTGTGGTTTTCACAAAGCCTTACCACATACCATCCTGGCTGTGGCTGGAAAGAATACTGCCACATGTTCCTTGCTAGACATGGAAAGTGACTCAAAGGGCTGCAGCAGGAAACCTAAGAACGCTCATGTTCTTTCTACAGTGAGGAGGGACACAAAGTCTTGTCTTGGCTAACTTACAACAGAGATCTCAGCCTGCCTGGTAGTACAGAGATAGATGACCTGTCTCAACTCCCCATCAGGGCAAACACCTTCTATGCTACTGTCCTTTGCTTGAATCTTGCCAAGGCTATTGACTGCTGAGGGTGCTGGATTAAGTAAGGGCAAGAGAGAAACACTGGGCATGTCACAGCATAGTGTTAGTGTTAGTGGACAGTTGTATTGTACTTGGCTAAAGGTTATTGTACATTTATGAGCTATTTGAGAAAAATACTTCCTTTTTTGTATGTGTTGAGAGTATGTTCATTTGTATTCCTGTAGGATATGAATGTGTGTACAACTTGTGATCACCAAAGTGTATGGAAGGGGTTGTGGGGCCTTTGTGTTGTCATTTATATTCAAGTGTGGCCATTATGTATGCTATATCTAAGTTTACAAGTCCAAAGTTTATCCCTGCACCTCTTATTGGGGTCAGCTTACAAGTATGTAGGTCAGTCATGGTTTTTATAAAGCCAAACTAATAGTGTTGAATACAACTATGAAGTGATGAGCTTCTGTCAAGGTGTGACCTGTTGTTAATGCTTAGATTTATCATGTGGTTAAAATGAAATGGAAATGTGTTAGGAAGATTTTTATATTTATGAAGAACTTTTATATTTTATATAGCCAAAACTTATATAATATCTTGAACTTCTTTCCTGACTGACTGTGTTGTACTAAAGAGTCTCTCCTTCATGTTACTTCTATGATTCCTGAGTCAGGTCGCTAGTTTGCCTCGCATCGTCTCACACCACTGCTGATGCACTCAAGGCTACATGTCCTGCAGAATCACACTTAAGAGTCCCGGGTTGTTCAAACTATATTCAATTTTTTTCCTGGTAAGTAACATGCCTATTTCATTATTACATACTTCATTACTGTCACATTTCCTTTGATATTTTGTCTAATGTAGTCTAATTCCTCACGTCTCATTCTTTGAAAACAAATAACAATGATGCATTGATGGGACAGTAATGACTCACGCAGTATATAACATTGAAATACATCCCATCAGTTTTGTCTGCTGAAGGAGACTGGTTGTGTACCAAACCAATGCTCTGTAAACCTGTTGTCTGTCTGTCTCACCATGACCTAATCCATTCAGTTCAGTTACAAAACCAGAGAATAGCATACCTAATACATATATTTAATTACTTTCTATGAAATGTTGGAAAGATAACTAACTTTCTCTATATGTATTATAATGATGTTGAATTATCCATTATTCTCCTGTAGTCATTAATGTGAAAATAAGCATTTTTTTTTAACCAAATGCCATATCAAGATGGAGCTCCATCTGCTTTGTAAAGGGACCATAATATTTATTATCATTAGCATGTTACATACAAATATGTTATTTTATTGATTATTTATAAAGATGATTATTCCCATGCAAACATTTGAAGTCAGGGGTCAAAGAGAGTCAGGTGGTGTGAATACTGTGAGTGATGGTGTGTGTGTGTGCGTGTGCGCGCATGTGCATGTGCAAGTCAGGGGTCAAAGAGAGTCAGGTGGTGTAAGTGATGGTGTGTGTGTGTGTGTGTGTGTGTGTGTGTGTGTGTGTGTGTGTGTGTGCGTGTGTGTGCGTGTGTGTGTGTGTGTGTGTGTGTGTGTGTATACAGAATACTAAATGTGTGGAAGTAAGCACTGCAGTGGCTTGTGGTGAAGTGAATGGTAAGATGGGAAGAATGAGAGCTATTTGTAAATGTAGTATGTTAAGGTCAAGGAACAACCTACATAGTTAATGTTATTGAGTATTGAGTGGTGTCAGTGTGTGTGTGTGTGTATAAACTGAGTTCTTATTTATATATTTTTTTCCCAAGAAGAGTTGCTCAGATGTGTGGCATCAAAGCAGATATGTAGATTAAATGAGAAGTGACTTGGTGTGATTAATGGTGTATCAGTTTTGAGTTGTTCCTTGGCTTTCTTTGTGATGATGAGACAATTCTTTATTACTGTTAGACAAATTAATACTCAAGATTCAGGGTGTGTCGGAGTGCAGTGCGAGGCAACACAACATGACTTTTGTGACATGTGAAGACTGGCAGGGGTACAAGAAGCTGAGCTGGGAAAAATTCACTTGAGAGAAAGGAAGCCCGCTCTGCTTCAGGAAAAAACAGTTTTGTGGATGTGATGTAAGCTTGAGGTGTGACGCATGCACAGCCTCTCGTACTGCCATCAGTGTTTGGCTGCTGGCAGACTTCCATTATAGTGAATGTGATAACAATAAAATACCGGCGGTACTCATGGCCGTCATTCATCCTATACCTTTCCAGGAAATCAGATGCATGACCTGCATTGAACACAAGCAGACTGGCACTGTGGGGTTGCCAGAAAGACAAGTTCTAAGTGTGACATGGTATAGTAGTACTAATTGGTTTCATGCTTTATTAATGTCACTGTTTAAACTTCATAACCTTTCATAAGCCGTAAGTAAAAAAATTGTGGAAAGTATTCAAGATGGAAATTTGTCAATCTTCTGACCACTAAATTATGTATTAATTTCATGATGCATTAACATTTTTTGCTGTAACTTAACAATTCAATCCCTTGTAATAACCATAAAGACCACTGACACTGATTACAGTGTCCACACACCCGAGCCAAACACGGCAACACAATTCATAACAAAGACTAGCAAATTGTCCAGCAAGGCATAGCATTGTGCTGTGCTAAGTGGGAATCTCCAACATTGCTTCTCTGGAGTACCTGGACAAGGGGGTCACTGTGCACCAAGTCCACACAAGAAAATCTCCATTTCAATAGAATCAAGAATGTCTTTTCCATGAAGGAGAGTAACAATCTCTTGAAGGAGAACAGCTGGAGAGAACAAGGCACTTGAAGTAACTCCAATTATTTCTGTGAACACTTCAGGATCTTGATCAATATTTGCTAAATAAGAGCTCAGTGAATTTTTCAAACTGCTAACAGACTGAGGGAAGCAAAATGATGGTTCCTCATGCCCTCTCTCTGGACACACTATGGGAGCGTTACCTTCCAGGCACTCACTGCCTGGTTGTGACACCACAGCCTCACCCGCAGCGCTGGCACTGGTGGCATCTGATGGAAGGACTGTTGCCTGTCCCTCCTGACTTGTTGCTTCTGTGACATGTTTATCTTTGAGGAGGTTTGACAAGCAAGTGTCACCCATGATGTAAGTGTGGAGAAGAGCGACCTCAGCTTGCTGATAACACTGCCACAGAACGTGTAGGCTTGGTGGAGGCACCGTCTCTCCCTCCTGTGGGTCAGGTGCTGTACTTCTCAGCAGGGCCATGTCATCTCTCCCTCTGGGCAGAAGTGTGTGAGTGAGGTGCAGCAGCTGGTCAGCCTTGCCCCAGGTCACTGCATGCCTCAGGGCTGCAATGAGGTGCTGGTCCCACCGGTGATAGCTTGGAGCCAAGAAACACTCACACAGAGACAGAGCCACAAGGAACCACAGGTGCTTCACAGAGGAAGGCGTCTGCTGTGTGTAGAAGTGAGTCTCCAAGTGCTGGTACAAGCTCTGGTACTGGCTCTGAGTGAAGCCCTGTGCCTCCCATTGTCTCTTCACCTCTTCCACAAAACATGTTTTGACTCCAGCTGCTGTTGCCGCTGCTGCTACTGCCTCTCCACCACTCTCTGAGGGATGCAGAAGGTAAGTGAAGCGGTCTGCGTCCGTCTGCTGGATTGCCTTGAGGAGCAGACAGTGTAGGGAGGAGACAACCCTGAACCATTCCACCTCAGGCAAGTGACACAAGTAGGCCTCAACTTTGTCCACCTCCTGCCGGATAGACGCCTCCCTCAGGGCCATCAGACCCGTGGATACAGCAAGTTCTGTATTCCCTGTGGCAGCATACACCCGCGCCGACACAAAGAGGGAGCCGGGGTCAGTGCGGCGGGCCAGGGTGCGAGCAGCTGCTTCCAGCTGGCCGGTGCTCATCTGCAACAAGGCAGCCAGGTCCATGTTACCGTCGTTGGTGGCTGAGTTTACCCAGCGGCCCACCACCTTCTCCAGTTGGTCCTGGCTGAAGCCAAGGTGAGTCTTCACAATGGCCAGTGCTTCCCTAAAGTGTCTGTGCTGAAGCAGCACATCAATGGCTTCCTCCACCTTGTGAATGTTTAGCAAATAAGATGCAGCCATGACTGCATCTCCCTCTGCCAGCAGCTGCTGTGCATATGCTTCACAGGCCACCTCCCACAGCTTCATGGACACCTGGGGAGCTGAAGCAACAAGGAAAGGAGTCAGCTTCTTCTGCTTAGCCGCCAGGGTGATGTGTGTGCTGAGGGAGCCACGCCAGCAGTGCATCAGGCTGGCGTGGCTCGTGTTGCCCTTGGACTCGTGAGTCTCTATCTCTGCCGCCATCACAGCATCCACCTGCTGTGGCTGGCCGTGCATCTGCATCACGTACAGGAAGTCCTCAGGGGGAGCCATCTCGGAGTCCTTCTCCAACAGGAAGCTGTATTTCTCCGTGGTGTCAACAACAATGGGTCGGGCGTCCACTTCCTTCACCAGCTCCTCTTGGGCGTCATCTCTCTCCAAATCCTCCAAGTCTTCCTCTAGTTCATCACTGTTGTCCTTCCCTGCTGCTCCTTGCTGCTGGGAAGAGTCTGCCTCCTGCTTTGCCTCCTCCACAGCCAACATAGACAGCAGCAGCAGGTGGTGGAAGCTCTTCTTGCGGGAACACACTTTATGAAGTTTGGGGAAGAAGGACTTGACAGCAGCCTTTTTCCCATTGTCGCTGGAACTCTTCTTTGTGCCGTTATTCACACTTGCAGCCTTGGTGGCGATGGTGGTGGTGCTGGTAGTGGTGGTGGTGGCAGTGGTATTAGCTTCATCCTGCATGGACACTGTGCTCTCTGTGAGGAATGTAAAAAGAGAAGATGCATGTGCTGTAATGAAATATATGGTTATCTTACTCAAGGTTCAAACATTCATCCTGCCTCCTCTCTGTCATGTCCTGAGTTACACTGGTGGCTAGCCTCTGTACCACCATCACTAAGGTGGTTCAAGAGTCAGTAAGGGAAGGCATGTTGAAGTGCTCACCTTGCTTACTCTCTCCTGTGTCCTGAGCAGCAGGTGTTGTCTCCGCTCCACCAGTCACTTCTGTCTCCTTCTTGGTCCGGTATTCTTTCAGGATGGCTGAAATATAATTGGTGTTTTCTCATAATATCAAGTTTCTGACTCACCATGAAGTGATGCAAAGCAGAAAACACTAGTTATGAATGTAAATATGTACAGAAGACAACAGAAACTGATGGTAAACAAACATTAGAAAGAGTATCTTTATGATCTCTAATCAAAACCTCAAGCTTCTACTATTACTCTCTTTGGAGAAATAGTGAGACAGAAAACACTATTCATAAATCTATCAACACAAAACAGCATAAATGCATACATACACATACAAAGGCTGTCTCAACCAAGATAATAAAGGCATCTGAGACAAATTAATTCATTGTCAACCCCAAAGACCAAAATGAGAAGTACTGCTGACTCCACTTTTTTTTTGTAAATTTAAACAAAGTGAGCTTTTTATAGGAATTTATGGGCTATAGAATGGAGACCTCCTATCTGAAAGCCCACCCATTTGGGAACCATTACCCTGAGTGGATGCCTAATCTCCACTCAGGCTGTGGCCAGGATTTGAACCAGTGCGCTCAGGGATCCCATGGCCCCCAGAGCACAAGCAGCTCCACTGTACCACTGTGGCCCCCACTTGACTAGGACCCGCTGGTGCAATGCTGAGACAAACGACAAACAGCAGCAGCAGCAGCAGCAGCTCACCATTACTTTCCGCTGGTGTCCTGCAGGTGAGCTTTGATGGCCGCCAGCAGTGCAAGGCGTTCTCCTCGGCAGCGCTGAACAACAGGTCTGGATCAGAGGGACTGAACTCCACACGAAACACTCTGGCTGAATGTCCCCCATAGTTGCCAAGCATGGTACCTGCAGATAAACAATACATTTGTTGGAATACTTCACATGCTTCTTCATTTACTACTTACAACAGAGAATGGAGCATAATGTGAATTTCTTAAGTTCAACTTCCAGACTGACTGATTCAATCTACTTTGTAAGAGTTATTTCAGTTTATTTCTTACATACATAACTTACAACATGAATAATGCAAACTGTCACAAGTACACCCCACTCAAGTGTTCTGTGATTGACCTCCAGGCAAACTATTAATATCAGAAACGTAACTGTTGTCTTCTCCAGTACAGATCACCTCCACACACTATAATGTCTGCTCATTACCACACCATTGTCAATATCTCAGAGGTGAACAGCAAAGATTATTTGAGAAGCAACTTTTATCTTTTAGCACTGATCAACTTGAGACACCAACTGCTCATCACATTACCATTGTCCGTGTCCCAGAGTTGAACAGTGTGGTCGTAGGAGGCTGAGGCAAGGACTGACGGCCTGTGTGGCGACCAGCACAGCCACACCACCCTTGCCTCGTGTCCGCTGAGCACCCGTGTGGCCTGAGTCACCAGCACTTCAAGACTGTGGTCATTTGGACTCTTGCCTGGATTCATAAAAAAAATTAGTTCCTCCACATCACAGTTCCACATTGTATATGATAATTTTAAAATTCTAGAGCTCTAAGACCACATATGAGAGAGAGAGAGAGAGAGAGAGAGAGAGAGAGAGAGAGAGAGAGAGAGAGAGAGAGAGAGAGATTTTCTTTGCCAGTTTTTTTCTCTGTAGTTCTTTGCTCTATCTCCTGCATAACAAAGCAGTAATCACACATGGGGCAGCCCAGACACACACACACACATTATTCTGACAAGGGAGAACAATATGGTTAATAAGAAGACGAAAATGAGACAAACCTTGCTGCCCTTTGAGGTAATTGTCCAGACAGAAGAGTTGGATGTCATTTTCACTGGAGGCCACAGCAAGAATGTAGGTGGAGGCTGAATCTGCCTCAGGTTTCCACAGGAGGTGCTGCACAGCCTTCTTCACCACCACCACAGTGGCCAGCTGCTCCATATCTAGCCGGCGGTAAATCAACACCTGGCTGTGGGAGGCATGTCAGTGAACCAGAAAGAAGATTAGACGAGTTTATGGATGATGATGATGATAGGTGAAATTAGGCAGAGGTGTTCACACAGGGACTGCCATGAATAGGTCTAATGGCCTCTTGCAGCTTCCCTCATTTTCCTATGTTCTAGCCAGTGTGTTCAAAATGCAGGGATGTTATCCATGAATGGGGAAGATGACACCACCTCCCAAATGAGAGTAGAGACAGAAGTAACATCTGGCTGGGGGTTTGTTAGTGCATCAATGTGTTCAAGATGCAGCAATGAGGAATGAGATGACACCACCTCCCAAGAACTGTGAGTGTAGAAAGACTAAACTAACACCTGACTGCAGGATACACGTTAGTGAGTAAGTGTGTTCTGGATGCAGGGACACCATCAATGTATGGAGAAGAGAGGATAGGACATAACCTGAAACCTGTGCACTGAAAGACAAGACTGGACACTCATCCATCACAGGTAAGAGTCCTGTGAGGAAGAGGAACTTCTGATGTATATGACAAGGGAATCACAACACAAGGAAGAGATCTTTACATTAACAGAAAGAATGAATGACTGAAGAACTAATGATTGCAGGAATGAATGAGCAAAATAAAACAAGTTCAAAAGAGAGTGTGTGATACTGGAAAACTTGACTGTTGCATAAATATAAAAACATCCATACGCTTCAGTATAAAGAGACAGAACAGAAAGCAGCAAGGGCAAGAACATGGCAGCCAGCACCACACCACCACAGCATCACCTACCCATCATTGAGTCCCACAGCAAAAAAACTATAGTCAGGACTGAAGGCAAACTCAGTAACATCTTTGGGGAACTTCTTGTACTCAGGATCAGGAACCAAATTTCTCAAGCTGAACGGGTCTGAAAAGAGTAATATTAAAAAGTAACATTCATTTCTAGACTACAAAAAAGAAAGCTTTCATCCTAATTTACAATAAGCTTTTATCATCTACCTATATAGCAGACTGGTAATTCTATACAGGCTGGACCAGACAAAACATCACACACACTATTAATCCTATTGAAATATGTTATGCCCACCTATATTAAACTTTTTCCACCTATTAAGGGATTTTCCACTGAATATTTTTGAGTAATTTGTGCCTATAAGAAGACACAGCTGTCCCTATATTACCAAAGGTCTTACGTACACTGCTACAGCATACGTAACAATAGATACTCATGACCTCATCCTAACCTAACCTAACCAGAACACACACGTCTCACTTACTAGCCAGAGGGGAGGTAATCGACCGCATCACAATCTCCCGGTCCCCATAGGAATAGGCACACCACGGCTCAGATATTCCTGTGTCGGAGAAATAAAAAAAAATGAATGCACTGGAGAAAAGGAAAAGTTGATAATTTTTTTTTATCTTTGCCAGTTTTCTGCTCTTATATAAAAAGAAAGAACTAAATATGGGAGAGTGACATACCTGTTTTGTGTGGGCAGACAGGAGGTGCCCACTCAACTTTATATGACGCCTTCTGGTGGTGATAGGAGAAGGTGTTGAGGTGGTTGGTGGAAATGTTGACCCATGCAACCTGACCTGTAGCAGTGCCAAACAGCAAGTGCCCCTCCTGCTCAGGGTGCCAACACAGCTGCAGAAAGGTAAAATTGTGCTCAGATGACTGTATTCTGTTAAGCTGACGAAGAATGTTAGAGATAAGGACATAAGTAAGGAAATCTATGACAAGCAATCAAAAATGCATGAGACTTACACATTTTCACATATTATCCTCACCAATATATTACACCACAATTGTCACTACTAACTACTACTACTACTGCTACTATTATACCACTACTACTACGACAAATGAACGTGGTGACTTCCATGCAGCACAGAACTGAGGATGCTGTCTTACCGAGAGGATCTTTCCTTTAATGTTATGGGAGAAGGTGAAAGTCTGCAAGGGTATTGGGCTTCCAAACTTTATAAGCCTGATTGTGTTGTCCATGGAGCCAACAGCAAGTCTGGTGGGAAGAGAGTGAGGGTAGTATGAGATCAATTATTGCAATACAACATGGTGAAAGGAAGCATCTTTAACTTTCTCCTTGGGTTAAATGAAGGCTTTGTGAATTACTGGGATGCATTTTCATATTTATTCTGCTTATCATTTGTCAGTTTCATATAACTTCTGACTGTTGCAACATTATATCATGGTGAAAGGGCGTATCTTTAACTTTCTCTTTGGGTTAACAGAAGACTATGTGACATCTAGATTAAGATAAAGAAATTGTAAATGCATTACCATACACATCAATGAACTACATGAGTTAATTTCAGTAGCATTGGATAAGAAACCAACCCCTTCACTACTGGGACACATTTTTACCATAAGTTTGGGTCTGATTAGACTAATGACATTAGGAATGGTCTAAGGAGGTCAGAAGATTAATGGCCACAGTCTGTATCATTTCAATCTCCATAGGAGTTTCTGAAGCTATATAAAACTGACAAATAATAAGCAGAATAAATATAAAAACACATCACAGTACTGAAAGGATTAAACACAATCATAATAACAAGACAGGAGTGATTGAATAAGTTTATCCATTAAAGACTATCTGATGTACTGAGGCTAAGCTAGACTTGTACCACACACTCCCACCAACATAACAAGTACCAGCGTGAGCCAGACTCTGTACTACCTCTCCACCAGTGAGGAGTGACGAGGACTGACTGACCTGTTGGCATCTTGAGGGCAGAAGGTTAGGGTGGTGGGAAACGCCCCCAATGTGGACAGCTGGAACAAGTGAATCAGCCGGGCCACATCATATCCGTGCAACATGCGATCTTGTCCACTTGTCACCGCCACGTCCCCAATCAGCACCAGGTTGTAGATGGCTCGGTTGTGAAGGTGGTGCAGTGGCTGAGGTGAAATAGCACAATACAACACACTAACACACAACACATTATTCTCACTACACTGAAAATAGTTTTGTGATGTGTAATGATGCCAACTATGTATCTCAGTGATATTACAAGATGTCAAGTTAGATTAGGGTTTCAAAACATTTGTCCCTGACTTCTGGCAAAATCTTTCAAACTTTAAGGGGACTTGGCAATTTAGTGGTCTTTTTTATTTCCATTGTTCTTGTTACCTTTGGCCAGATTCCCCCTCTTACATAGAAAAAAAAATGTTATTGGTGATTACTAAAGGAAATAGCTTACTTTATATTTTCACTTCCCAATCTGTACAATTCAGAGAAGCAGCTCATCAGTAACAATTATGAGATGTGAAGTTAAATTGGATACATTAATGAACAGATGACAAGTTAGATTAGACAGGTTAATGGGGATTACTACAGAAAATAACTCACTTTATATTTCCACTTCCCATTCTGTAGATTCCAGACAAGCAGCTCCCCATGAACAGTGGAGGAGAGGAGGTTCTTGTTGTGCCAGGCCAGGGGGATGTGCTGCTTAAGCTTATTCTTGTCCTTCACCTGTCATACAAACACTGGTAAATTAATTTAGCAAAACAAACTATCCCACTCCTAGTGTTATGAAAACCAGGAGATTTCATGCTATAAGAAGTAGCAACCATTAAAAGACTATAATTATGGGGTCGTTTTATCTCAGTTGTGTCATCTGCTGAAATATAATGTAAACTCTGTAAAATGATTCCCTAATTGAAAACATACTTATTCTGCAACACTTCCGGCATTAAAATGGTTCCCTAATTCAACAAACCATTTCTACAATACGTCCACCATGAAAACAAGATCCTCCAAGTTAATTCTACATAATAATTCTGCAACACTTCCACTATTAACATCTTCTACACCATGATATATTCTTATACTTATTCTGCTGACTTTTTGGCAATTTCATACTGCTTCAGAAACTTATGTAGGGATTAAAATAGTGAAAGCTGACTATTAATCTTTTGACCTTCACATACCCTTCCTAATGTCAAAAAAATTGTCTAACCACACCCAAAACTCAAAGTAAAAACATGTCTCAGAATTGAAGGGGTTAAAAGTCCCTTCCTAATGTCAAAAAAAATGGTCTAACTACACCCAAAACTCAAAGTAAAAACATGTCTCAGAATTGAAGGGGTTAAAAGTCCCTTCCTAATGTAAAAAAAATTGTCTAATCACACCCAAAACTCAAGGTAAAAACATGTCTCAGAACTGAAGAGGTTAAAAGTCCCTTCCTAATGTCAAAAAAATGGTCTAATCACACCCAAAATTCAAAGTAAAAACACGTCCCAATATTGAAGGTATTAAAAGTCCCTGATTCAAGCCACGCTAATTTTACAACACTTCCTCTGCCTCTCACCGGTAGAGGTCTCTTGTATCCTGAGGCTATGATGGGAACACTGAGCTTGGAGAAGTATCTTTTGGCTGAGACGTCCCACAGGAAAACATTGCGTCCGTGGTCCGAGGAGGCAAAGAATGGACCGTTGCTCTCACTCACAGTCTGCTGCCAACCTGAAGGAAGTTTTGACCATTGAAAACCCACATTATTTCTCACAAGTCCCTGAAAAGTAACTAACAGCTTTCTAAAATGGCTGTGAATATAAAAAGACCTTCAAACTGTCTATAGAATGATCAAAACAGCCCTAAAAACCTAAATCAACTTCCACAACAGCTTGATGGAAGTAACTGAATTGAGAAGCTGAAATAATACTATAGAATCATAAAAAAAAACTCCCTTTAAAACATAAATCAACTTCCACTACAGCCTGATGACAGTGACTGAACTGGGAAGCTGAAATGCTATTAATAAACTAAGTACAGAGGAAGCATGGGCAGTTTGAGGGGTGATGGGTCTTAAGGCACATGGGTTTGAGTCCTGGCCACACTCTGAGGATTAGGTAGGGCTTCCACTCTGGGTAATGGTTCCCAAACGAGTGGGTTTTCATATACGAGGTCTCCATTAGCAGTTGTTTAGCCCATAAATTACCATAAAGAGTCTACATTGTATAAAAGAATAAAAACTCTGAAACTCCTTACTTGCTTCTATATTTCTAACTTCCTATGACTTGACTTCATTTAAGAAGGAGGTTTGAAGACATTTTATCCCTGACTTTTGGATAATTCTCTTGATCTTTAAGGGGACTGGCAAACTAGTGGGCTTTTTATTTTTCATTATGTTTTTGCCCTTGACCAACTTCCCCTTCTTACATTAAAAAAATTCAAACATTACCATGAGCCTTGTTCCTCTCCTCACCACTTCTGTCTGCCCTCCATCACAGCCTCAGCCCTGCCATGGCTGTTTTTTTGCCCTTGGACAGCTTCCCCTTCTTACATTAAAAAAAATCAATTCCCTACTTTACCATGAGTCTTGTTCTTCCCCTCACCACTTCTGCCCTCCATCATGGCCTCTGCCCGGCTGTTGGTTGGGTATTCCTCTGTGAAGGGGTTCTCCTCTCCGTCGTACCACCTCATGCAGTAAACGTTCATGTCGTGCCCCTTCAGCCATGTCAGGACCCGACCACCTTAGAGAGAGAGAGACAAAGAGTATATTTGAGCAACATTGACGACTCCAAAGAAATTATGCTATTTTTTCTTCTTGTCAATGAGTGAGTGAGTGAGTGAGTCATTCTAATCCTCAGGCAATCAATTAGTGAGTTTATCAGTCAGTTAGTTAGTTAGTCATTCCCATCCTAAGTTATTTTGTTGGTCATTTTATCAGTCAGTCAGTTAGTTAGTCATTCCAGTCCCTATGCAATCAATTAGTCAGTTCATCAGTCAGTTATTTAGTCATTTCAGTCTGGCATCAATTCATTAGTCAGTCAGTCAGATAGTTAGACACTTTACCCTTCAATCAGTTCATCAGTTCATCAGTCATTTTGCTTGTTAGCCTTCACACACTCACTCTTGAGATTCAGCAGGGCAATGTCCTTTGTGGTGGCCACCAGTGCCTGGCCACGATCCTTTGGGTTCACCTCCACGACCGTCAGTTCAGGACTTTGGGGAAGGGTGTGTGTTTGGTGGGCACTGTGCTGAGGCTGCCACACCACCACCCGCCCACCACCACCCACAGTCACCACCACCTCCTCCTCGTCAATATTCCCCCAGCAGATGCCATTCACTGATAGTCCCTGGAAATGAGGACAGATTGTAGAATAGGTGCAATCAGCCATCAAGCATTTCTTTATTTGTAATGTAAGCGGGGAAAGCCAGAGACAACTAGTACTAAAATCACAAAAAAAATGAAGCAAATAGTCACTCTGGAAGTACATTAACGCTTTCCTGTGATCTAGTTATCTTCCGAGCTCTTTTGCCTAAATTCATTCCTATCAAAGCATTGTTAAATATACTCTTTTTAATCATCTTTTCCATCTCTCTTGTTGATGTTTGTTAAGATTTTGTTGCATTAGGATTGTATTGTGGTGTACATCACTGTGAAAGAGTTAAATCAAGCAAGAGAATCACTTACAATAGACAAGGTAAAACAGAGAGACAAGAACAGTGGGAAGCAGAGCACATCTTACAAACATCACTGGACAGAGCCGAGCCAAACACTGACCTCATGGTGCCGGTGTTCAGCGACGACATCACCAGTGTGCATGTTGAAGAGCCGCACGATGGAGCCTTCACACACGCTGGCAACGGCATGGCCATACTCTGGCTCTGAGGCGTGGGGGCACAGGCTGACAAACAGCACCTTCTCATTCTGGTTCGGAATTATCTGAAAATGTTGAACGTGAAGTGATTAAGTGTTCTTGTACACACACACACACACACACGCACACACAAAACCTCTAGATACTTTAGAAATATTTCAAACAACAGGAAAGATGAGTGAAATACATAGAAACCAATGGACCTTTTTGTTCAATAATTTCTGTTGCCCCTGGCCTGTTTTCCTCATATATATATATATATATATATATATATATATATATATATATATATATATATATATATATATATATATATATATATATATATATATATCACCATAAAAATAAATAAATTAACAAAATAAATAAAATTAAATTCTCAAACAAAATTTTTTCTAACACGCACATCTAAAACCAAGTACAAGATAAGTAACACACAATAAAATGAATAAGTAAATAGACAGATAACCTTCAGCAGGGAGGGTAGTTTCTTGCCCTGGCTCAGCTGCTGGACTACAATGGACCTGTAGGTGGCGGTGACAAGCAGCTGGTCCTTGCAGCGGCTGTCCTGGGCATTGATGAAGAACCAGTTGGGGGACGGTGGTAGCACGACTTCACCCGCCTGGAAACAAGGAGAGACAATTATTCATTCTGTAAAAGTGTAAGTTGTACAGAGAAAGGAAAAGAAGAGAAGGATATAAAGGAAATAGCGAGGATTTAGCAAAACAAGATATTTATGTCATGCATGTTGCACTTGAAAATAAATAAACATATAAAATAAAGTCTTACACTCAATACACACATGATTTAACTGTTTATTCATTTATTTATTATAGAAAGATGATGACAACAGTGTGACAATGCAACTGTGTCACATTAACAACATCCTTCTCTCTTTCTCTCTCTTTATCTGAAGCATCTCTCTCACAGCCCCTTCCTTGTGCTCATCAGAGAGAAACAATCTGGAGATGCATCAAATCAAATAAGAAAGTGAACTAGAACAAGAATTACCACCACTTTACCTCATGTTCAATCCAACTGTCAAAGTCATACAAACAATTGCACTCCACCAAATCACCAAAGCTTCTAAACTCCGTCCTGCCCCAAAAGCACTCAGCTGAACCCACTCCTCCTTGCATCTTCACTTCCATCACCAAAGAACCACACCAGACACCAATGCTTTCACTTCTGATTCTGCTTACTATCCACCACCACCACCACCCCCCATCAGTCGCTGCCCTCCTTGCCTGGCACTGTGATGAGCCAGCAAACAGCTCATCTGAATCTTGAAGCACAGTACACACCATGTATTAAGTCAAATGGTTTGCCTCTCTGACAAATTTACAAATCAATAGGAATGCTGCTACTCAGGAATACTTGGAATACTTCACTAATACATAATATAACACCACAAGGAAGTACAGACTGAGAGGAAGTGAGGAGGAAAGAAAGGTTTTGATGAGGGCAGGTTCCTGACTAAGCTGAATTATTCCCACCTTCCTCTTCTCTCTAATCAACACAAGGCCATGCCAGCATAATTCTCTCTTCTCTCTCTCTAGTTAATTAGCAATGGTATATCCTACTGGGAGAGATAAATGCAAATAAATAAAAGAGAGAAAAGTCACAAAGACAAAGGATTTCTGGTGCTGTAAGGAAAGATTAAAATAGATAAAACTAAATAACTCAAATGTATGGTACTGTGGTAGTTGAATGTTACCAGTAGCAGGTGTTCAGGAAGGCAGGTAAATCATGCATACCCAGAGCTGAATGGCCACTGGACAAGTATCATGTGTGTGTATGTGTGTGTTGTGGTGAAGCATAGTTGTGTTACACTGATGTGATATGCCTTGTGCCGCACTACCAGTTCAGTCATACCACACAGCACTGAGACTCACTGGAGGGACACAGTGTGTGTGTGTGCATCAGTGTGTTGCCTTTATACATATAATGGTGGTTGCTCCCTTGTGTGACAACTTTAATGATGCATTACAACGCTATTTACTTCCATGCAATATGTTACTCATTCTTAGCCAATTACAATGACCTATGGTTTCTGATCCTTATTACGATACAATACACTATGTTGATTTGGGTTGTGATGAAATGCTCATTACACACAATACAGTATGAACTCTGACCATCACACATCAATGTTCGAAATCTGGCTTTCTCACTCCAAAATCTTGCTTGGCCATATAGTTTCTAAGTTTGCTGTAAATATTATAGGCAACAAAGAGATAAATTATATTAGAATGTAATCTTACTGGTTACAATAGTGTAGTGGAAGGTATGAGGGAGGCTCACAATAAGGCTGGCCAATGTTATAGTGATTTGCAATGGTTAGGTTAGCATGGCAGGGGTGTGGGAGGCTGGTATTCTCTCTATTGACTTGTAGGTAATTATTCATAATATGTACACAATCTCCCCACCCTGTCCTGCCACCCACCAGTTAACATTCTGTATTCTTCTACAATAACCTATCCTAGCCAATGGGGGATGAGCTGCCCCAGACCCCCAGCTAGGACATTAACCTAACCTAATCTAATGAAACACCCCCAAATTACACCGTTGGGCTTAGAAATCTTGAAATTCTTCCTCCATATTTTTGGGATTTCCCTAATGTAAAGGCCCGCCTTCCCACCACCTCCGATCACCGCCAACACTTACCAAACAAATATATCTACCAAATAATGAGAATAGAAGAAGAAGAAGAAGAAGAAGAAGAAGAAGAAGAAGAAGAAGAAGAAGAAGAAGAAGAAGAAGCGAGGATATATGACGTGTGCATGAATATATCATTCAAATAATACGACAAAAATGAGAATAGAAGAAGAAGAAGAAGAAGAAGAAGAAGAAGAAAAGGAGGTGAGGATATAATACGCGTGCATAAGCCCATGTGCACGTGTGTGTGTGTGTGTGTGTGTGTGTGTAAACAATTAATGACAAGTTAATTTCAAAGAGAGTATTGTGTGGCAAATATATCTTAAGTCTTGGAAGTGATAAAACCCACTAACCATGTCTTTGGAACACACAGCGGCCACAAAACTCAAGTGTTAGTTGCACCGAACGTTCTGACACATTTTGTAAACACGCACACGTTGATGTTGATCTTGACGTGAATTGAACGATCTTGATCTTAACTCGTAAAAGAAGACGAGTGGTGGTGAATCCTTGGGTGAAGCCAAGGATAATATAGAGAATCCTCGGGCGAGCCGGAGGGACCACAGACCGATTGAGTGTCCCTAATATTTAGATCTGGTGTTTTTATTTGTTTCACTTGATTTCTGCTGCAGATACATCATTATGGTGCTTTTTCATCACTAAAACAGTTTGCCACAGGCCCTACAAATTTGTGGGAGAAGAGGGATGTGTGGTTTGCCCCGCGGAAATTTGCCGACACAAAATCATATAAAACATCACTAATTTATTCAGACACCATTACCTTGCTAATAATAATGTCCTTGTGCATGTCTTCTGCTTCTGGCTAAAACTGAAGGGAACTGATAAAACCTTTAATTAAGTAATACAAGACAGAAGTAGAGGTGGCGATCAACAGAGAGACGACCTTCAAATCAAGTCACAAGAGGAAGAAGAAGAAAAGGGCGGAGTTTAGAGAGAGCGGAGAGGCAGGAGGGTATGTGATTTGAAGTTACACCTAGCTTTCTGAATCCCAATGTGAGCATAGTGTAGGTAAGGCCCCTTTCACACTAGGACACTAGTTGCCTTCCATGCTTTCACACTGGCAGGACACCGGTGTCCGCCACCGATCATGCCCGGACCTCATGAACCCGCCGCTCCTTGTCAGTTGTCAGTCGGAAGAATGGCGTCCAACGAAAAACTCCTCCTCGTTGCCCCGCTGGCTAAAAAGAAACGGAAGAGGCGCTCTGCAGAAAGGAAAGTGCATGTGTGTGCATCCTATATGTATTACCCTGAAGGATGTACACAGGAGTGCATCATACACTTTTCCCTGATTTGTGTGCAGACGAAAAGAATTTTTCAACTATTTTCGCATGAGCAAGCCGTCATGTGAAGAACTTCTCAGCTACATCAGGAAAGACATCACAGGGACTACAACACAGTTGAGAGAATGTATTTCACCAGACGAGAAACTGACCGTCACTGAGCATGATAGGCTGCCGCTGGCCAGTGAGTAGCGGCGGTGTCGGACACTGGTCACTGGTGGTGGGGTAGATAGTGTGAAAGCTTCCATTCAAAACCATGAAGCTCTACAGTGAGTGGCGGACACTGACACTACCAGTGTGTGTGTCCGCCACTCACTAGATACTTGCCGAAGTGAGACACCGAAATGTTTTAAGTGTCCCGTTGCCTGGTCAAGACACTGCAACTAGTGTCCGCCACCAGTGGCAGCAGGACAGGGGATGGTGGAG
>CM035219.1:7388891-7404569 GCA_020233015.1 Callinectes sapidus
ACGTGTGTGTAACTTTTTCCAAGACATATTTTTAGTCTTCTAATGCACCTTAACCTCCTGAAATTGGTCTTGTGCTTCAGCCATTAATATTTGAAGCTGCTGATGAGATAATAGCTAAAGTGCAGTGCCAATTTCAGGAGGTTAGATGGATTTTAAGATGGAAATTTGTCTAAGAAAAAGCTACACACTTAAGGATATCTGTTAATACTGGCCCTGAATTTTGATGCATTTGTTCCTAAAGAGTGTGAGTGTCAATTCTTGCATCATGATTTGGTGAGGTACAGAAGACATGAGTTTGAATTAATGTCTTTCTTGTCTGGCTTTCTTCACATCCTGCATGATTGGAGACATTACACTACTGTTCTCATATTTTACTGAGGTGTTAATGGTTGCTTTATGATTCAGTGAGGTGCGGGAGACATGAGCTAGAATTAATGGGATTTTTCAACATTTCCTGTGCTTTCTTCACCACTACCATGACATGACTTATCCAGTTTTATTCCATTAATACTGAGCCATCAATTCCTGTGTATTTTGCATTACATTTCTAACACATATAAGGAATTCTGCTCATGATTACTGGTTGTTTATTTTGCATACCAGTCTCTAATTACTCATGTATACTTAACCGTGTGTATGGGGACTTCTCATTAACTACTTGTTTTGTATGGCTTGCAGTGGTTATACTCATACTAGTGGTGTTACTATATGTGTGTTTTCAAGCTACTGTTGTTCTGTGGTGTGGCTTCCATTAATGAGTGTGGTTAGTGTGGTGGTGGTGGTGGTGGTTGTTGTGGTGGATATGAGGGAATAGATTGTGTATGAAGTGATTATAGAGAAGATATATACAAAGTGTTAACATTTAGAGTCAACACATCCCTTAGTGAGATAAACACATACACATTGTTGATCTTTACAATAAGGAGTAAGATAACACACAAACAGCTTGTTAAATTTTGTAATAAGAGGTGATTGTCAGTCTTAAAGAGGTTAAGAGATAAAGGTTAAAGATAAAACCTTAAAGAGGTTAAGTAGATACCTTAATGAAATAGAGACACACATAGACTGTCCAGCTTGTAAGGGATAATTGTTAGAGAAGTAGATTAGTGAGTGAAATGGACAGATCAGTCTTATACAAAGTGATAGTAATTGTTATTGAAGTAACACTTGACCACTTTAGTACTGGGATGCATTTTCATATTTATTCTGTTCATTATTTGTTGATTTTATACAGCTTCAGAATCTCATGTAGGGATTGAAATAATACAGACTCTGGCTATTAATCTTCTGATCTCCATAGACCCTTCCTAATGTTAAGAAAATTGTGTAATCATACTCAAAGCTCATGGTAAAAATGTCCCAGTACTGAAGGGGCTAAGTCCCCAACCATCACACTGTACAAAGTGACATGTTTAATTACCTACTTAGTATATGATGCAAGCTTGCTTCATAGATCTTGTCTGCTAACATTGTGAAGACTCAGGGTGGACAAACTATTTCAACAATTTCAAGCCAATAAGAGAAGGAAGGATAGACTGAATGATAAATTGACACAGACAGAAGAGAGGAGCTGTGTGATGGGGTGAAGTCAGTGTCATGAGTCAAGTAACGTTCTAAGCTTTCACTGTGCTTAGTGTTCTCAAGGTCTCTGATCCACTGACAGTCTAAACCATGGCATGAGAGGCTGCCAGTGGATCAGAGGGCTTGACATTGCTGAATTACTGGCTGCTTGAAAAAATTACGATTTGAAATTGCTACATTGCTGTGAATCAAGAGTAAAACCGTTTTTGAAGTTTGAATAATCACCTTTTCAAATGATCAGAGTTTTAATCCATGGTTAGTTTGTGGTTGCTGAGATACAGTGGTACAGTCATTCCACACTTCTGTTCCCTTTCAAGCCCCTGTTTAAGTATTAGCCAACCATGAACAAAACATTATTTAAAAAGTGAAAAAAAGTTACATTACCACCTTTTCAAATTCAGATTAATTTGTGGATGGAGATTAACAAACAATTTCAATTCATGCACATCAGTTTTAAACAATGCACTAAGCCCAGTAGGAGACAGTGAAGCACGTTACTGGACTGATGACGGTGGTGGTATGAGGAGTAATGAAGGACTTGCTTGCAGGACTACGTGAGGGAACACCAGAAGGATGACTATCTCTGCCACCCCGCCAGAAACCCCCGGGCCAACCCATTCCGCGAGAAGACCCTCTGCCAGATTATTTAACCCATTGTGCTGTCTTTAGTTCATCGCCGCTCTGCCTTCGCTGTATATGTTGTAATGCCGGTCAGGAGGTCTTTACGAGTCTTAGGTTTGTGTGTGTATAGGAAGTTCCATTTAAGTACTGAAGGAATGAATCAATGCCCGTGAAAGAGTCTTATTTCTCTGTCTTTAGTTCATCGCCGCTCCGCCTTTGCTGTATATGTTGTAATGTCTCAAGCGGTCACAAAGTTTTTATGAGTCTTCAGTTTGTATGAGTGCAGGAAGTCCCATTTAAGTACTGAAGGAATGAATCAATGGTTGTGAAAAGGGTCTTATGTCTCTTTGTATGTGTGTGTGTGTGTGTGTGTGTGTGTATGTGTGAATGGGTAGGTAGTGATAGGATTTCATTCAAGGACGTAAGGAATGATTTATGTTTGAGTTGTGGTGAATGACTTTTGTGTTGTGTTTTATGTGTGGCAACAATTTTATGAGTTTTGTTTCTGTTTGTCTGAGTGAGTGAGTGAGTGAGTGTCAGTTCCCTTTCAGCAGTGAGGAATTGGGTTATACTGGAGTTATATTATTGATGAATATAAGTTCTATTTTATGCATTACAAAATTTTTACGAGTCTTCATTTAGTTAGCATGAGTGAGTGAATGAATGAGTGAGGATTCCCTTTCATGACCAAGGAAATGACAGAATGAGTTATTTTATTGATGGATGCTTGTTATTTTCCAAGTCATGTAATGAGTTTTGCTGTGAGAGGAGTGATTACAAGTGAGTGAAGGAGAATATATTGCAATTTTTGAGTCACATGTGAATGAAAATGTATATCTTGTGCAGATGTAAATAATTTTGTTGTCCTTTATGTTTCAAAGGTCACAGAACTATGTTGTGATTGTATGTTAAGATTAGTGTCATAATTGCCTTCTCTGCTCCCTCGGTGTGGAACGCAGGCTGAATCATCTTGTGGTTGCTACGTATTGAAGATTTGATGCAGCTTACCGTGTGTGTGTGTGTGTGTGTGTGTGTGTGTGTTTGTGTGACGTCTTTGTGGATGAGGATTGGATGTTGAGAATTAAAGGAAGAGATGATAATTATTGCATTTGCTTATCAAACACTCTTTTCCTAATTTTTTTTTAAGCTTTCATATTTATTTCCTAGCTTGCTTTTTCTATTTATTTCAATCTTGTTTTAATTTTGTTTTTATCTCTTGTTTTTTCCTGTAACACTCTCTCTCTCTCTCTCTCTCTCTCTGTATTTTTAGCTTTTGTGATGGAGGCATTTTCTATCAAATGTTCTATTCACAATATTTATTCTTCATCAGTTTTATTAAGTCCTTTACATTTTTTTAGTAGATCATTCAAAACGATCTTACTTTTTATGATATTTCTTATCTTTTGTGATGGAGGTGCTGTTTTATTCACCTTCAGTTGTCTATTACAAACATTCTCACTCTTCTCATTCTTTATGTATTTCATTGAGTTGTTTACAGATTTGGTGGTTCCTTGTCAGTCGCTAGTTATGGATTGACTGGTATAGGAATGGAAGTTTGTTGGTCTATGTGTCTTTTCACTTTCCTTTTGTCCTTTGTTGGATTTATTGAGTCTTTCAACATTGATATCCACTTTGGAATGTCTGGCATCCCATTTATTGTTTCTAAATATCTGTCTTTTTCTTTTCCTTATTATCTCATGTCATAAGTCCTCAGTGTTTTACTAGAAGCATTTCACTGGTGTTGGAATGGCTTGTCTTAGCTGGAAATTTGCTCCATCTACCCATATTTCTTGTAAACCTCCTCAGTGTTGTTATTTCCATTGCTTGCAATCTCATATTGCTACAAGTCATTGCTTGCTTGTAGCTTGTCTTTCCTTGACTGTGGAATGGCTGGTCTCGGGGTGAAGGCTCCCTGCATCCTGTAAGGTTACGCTGTTACCAAAACAATGACGCACAAACAAACAAACCTCTCGATGAACACTAGCCAAGGTCTTCAGCAAGGCACCACAATTACTACTAATACTAATACTACCACCACTTCTACTGTTACCACCACAACTACCATCACTACTACTACTACTACTACTACTATACCACTATTACTACTACTACTACTACTACTACTATACCACTACTACCACTACTACTACTACCACCACTGTTGGCGTTGGAAAGGTTTTGGTTCTAAGGAATTAACTGTAAGCTCAAGGTTGGGATATCTGTTGTGGTTTAAATTTGATATTATAAAAGAAGATTGTTGTCACCCTCATTAATATTACAGCTCTATATATAGTTTTGAACTTGTTGAATGTAGCAGGAGCATACAAAATATATAATATAAATGAAGATATATATAAATAAATAAATATATATATACACACACACACGCGCCTATTTAACATTACTTGTATGGTCATCGTTGGAAGTCCAGTAACCTGTATCTGCACTTTTTGCCAGTGTATTTATTAGTTTTCCTTCAATCTTGACCCTTTTATCACTACCAACACATCCCAAGCTACTCAAATAGTCCTCCTTTACACACCAGCCTTATATAAACACTAATGGCCAGATAGTGGAAGATTTACTATTTGAATCCTTGTGTTTTATCTCTCATGGTGCTTTATTTACAACACAATGGTGAATCAACGGATGTAAGATTAAGAAACAGACGATGAACATGCTGGCAGTCTGGCAGTGATTGTGGTATACTGGACTGATGATGGTGGCTGTACTTTAGATATTGTAGTTATTTCTAATCTTGTGTCAGTGGAGGACATGTGTTGGTGTCTGTCAGTGAAGGTGAGGCAGAATGGCTGGCTGGCTGGCTGGCTGTACTATGCTGCTCTTTGTACTTGTTGTGTTGTATTGGTTTGTATTGAGGTATTTTGAGGTGAATTGATACATATATTCACTGGAGTTTGTTGAGGTGAAATTAATATATGGTTTTACTTCGGTATGAGCTTTTATTTAGGTGCATTGTGTTACATTGAACTGAATTAATAGATTTTTGCTGAGTTGTTGTGAATTGATCAAATTGTCAGTTTTTTATATACATATGTAGATGAAATGCTAAAGTTTTGTTGAGTTACACTGAGTATAAAGCTAATAAGCATTTTTAGTTACTTTTTGTATTTTTCTGAACTGAAATGACAAGTTTTTATCATATATTTTGACCTGAACTGATAGGAAGGAGCTTCATTATTACTGTCTACATATATACTGTATTGCCATCTTGAACCATCTTCTGTGAAAGCATGATGTTCAGCAACACACAAGAGCATAGAAAATCAAGGCTATGGGTATACAGAAGACACTTTGTGATGTTAACTTTGAAATAACACCAATGATATTATAACACTAGCCATAGCAGCAATAAGACTAGTAATAGCAATAGATGATATGCATATCACATATCTATGACTCTGATATACAACTTCATAATTATCAAACAAATATTATTCCCTCTTAATTCATGCTATTCTTCTTTATAATGATGCTAGATTGTCTTTTGATCTTCTCCATTTTGCCTAGAGTCACTTACAAATCTCTTGATAATATACAACTTCATGTCAATGACTATTGCCACTTCAGTCAATTTTCTTTGTGATGATGTTGAAGTACCTGCTTGTCTTGCCACAGTGAGCAGACACCAGTGGATGTCTTTCTCTATTCAATCTGAAGAACGTATGATTATAATACTGGTGAACTGCAATTTACAAGTGAGTTGCATTCCTTAAAAATTCATGAAGTAAAATAATAACGAACTAGAATCATACTGAGCCTCAAAATTTCTTAACTCATTGCCTATTTAATCCTTCCACTCCTGTATAAACATCTTTTCATTTCCACCTACAACATTTTAGACTCTTGCTTGTGTACTAGTCTCTAAGTGGATCTGTACCTTAAAAATGACAAAATTGACAACCCACTTTTCTTTTTCTCTGTATCCATGCATTATTCTGCTGTGTTCTTAGTGTCACAGTCTCTTTTACTATATTTCTAGATTTCCAAATGCAAATTATGACTTTTAGCCTCAAAATATTCACGAATTAATTCAGTGCTCTCCTTGAATGATATACATGTGATTCAGAATAAAGGAATTATTAATACCTTTGAAAAATCCACTGGTCAGACTTCTGTAAATTGCAATTTGCCTGTATGTACGTATTAATTGATTGCTCTCCACGGCACTCCTGTTTGTTGGTCCCGGCCATACCTCTCGTTGCCAGCACGTCCGTTCACTCCGCCACTTGTGTTCCCAGCAGCGCCGCTTGGTGGTGGCCTCGTCCCTCCGCCTCTCCAGTACTTACCTCTGTTTGTTAACGTTGTCTTCCAGTTTAAGTATTTGAGGCATATGAACGTGTGTCTCTCTTCCCATGTTTTAAAGGGGCTGTCTGTAACTAAAGCTTATGTTTGGTGTTCATGGTATGTGTAGTATTCAGTTTGAGGCAGCTTAGGTAACACCATCGAAACCTGAAGTATTGGACACACACACACACACACACACACACACACACACACACACACACACACAATAAAGCTAGCACACTTAGAGTTATGCACATTGCACCCAGGTCACATGAGATATTATAATTATTGATATTATTATTATTATTATTATTATTATTATTATTATTATTATTATTATTATTATTATTATGTGTGTGTTAAACTTGTTTGTTGGGAAAATTGGGTTCTCTGGAGACTAATCTTGTGTAGCATGAGTTCTTGTTATTAGTACAGCAGCTGTAATACTCCTGCAGTGGTGTACATCAGTGTCAATAAAAAGTCGCTGGTTATCACATCTTTCCCCTCACATCCGGTCTCATGTTGCCTGAAAATATTTGAGTCTAGGATGCTCAAAGGAAGGTTGTTACTCTTCCTCTGTCCAATGAAAGGAGATCCAGTTTTATTAAGTCAGGGATGCTGAAAGGAAGGTTGTTGCCTCTTTTTCTCTGCTCAGTGAAAGAAAAAGTTTAATTGAGTCTGGGATGCTCAAAGGAAGGTTGTTACTCTCCCTCATTGTCCAGTGAAGGAGATCCAGTTTAATTAAGTCTGGGATGCTGAAAGGAGGGTTGGTTGTTGCCTCTTTTTCCTTGCTCAGTGAAGGAAAAAACTGTGTCTGGGAAAGTGGTCCCTCTTTTTCCTCTCTACCCAGTTTAGTTTAAGTGTGGTGCTGAAAGAAAGACACATGTTAAAAGTGGTATTTTTTTTCATTTTCTCCCACCCAGTGAAAGAAGAATGTATTTTGTTGAGTTTGGGATGATGAAAGTGGCAGTAAGTGATTGGTTCTTGATACTCTTCCTCCTCCTTGTGCGGTGGAAGATTGTTCTGATTGTTGTGAATGTTGAAATGAAGGTTTTGTGAAAAGTGGTTGCTCCTTTTCCTCCTGTCCAGTTAAAGGAAATGCAGTCAGGCTATGCCCTGCCTTATTAGCAGTCTGGGATGGTGGGAGTAAATGCCAGTAAAAAGATGCAGTATTTGGTATTGCCTCCATCATTCCCTGCCTAGTGAGAGGAAACACAGTGAGGCATTAGTGTATAACTGAGTCTTGGATACTGAAAGGAAGGAAAGAGGAAGAGAAGAAAGTTAAGGATATGAAACCAGAATAACTTAAAATGATTGTTTATCCCTGTGACCAGCACAGGTTAACATTCCGTTACATTAATATAAGTCAGTATCAAAGCTGTATAATGTAAACATACAATTATACAAAAATGTATAATAGGTAACAGTACACAGTGTAAAAAGAACCGTAATAAATAAGTAACTGTAAAAGGAAAGAACTGGAGGATTGCAATAAATTAGGAAAACTTAGGATAAAAGTTAGTGAAGAAAGAATAACAATAAATAGATTAGTTAAGAGAGAGAAATACATACTACACTATAAATACTCTTAATACAGCATAGGGAGGCTGGGCTGTGACTGAATAAATAGTGCATAAAATAACAAAAGAATCACAAGTTCATGAAAACTATTGGAGAAAAGACAAATTATAACAAAAAATAAACAATTGTAGTGTGTGTGTGATACAATTCAGTTCAGTTTAACAATACCAACAATTGAATAAGGCAGTGAAAAAATAATTACAAAGAAGAACATTTGCAGTGTAAGACAACGATACAATTCAGTTTAACGATAACAACCCTTCCTCTCTAGTACAAGACTTCCATTTGGCAACAATAACTGAGCATCATCACTAAACTTAACAACTCAACAGGGATTGCCATGTGTAGGTCTGATGGCTTCTCTGGTGTCTTTGTGTCATTGTGTACTGATCATCAACTGACAGGGCTGAGAGTGAGCAGTGTGTGTGTGTGTGTGTGTGTGAGTGTGGTGCTTCACGCCATGTGTGAGACCGCTGGCTTGGTACACGGAGTTTTAAAGTGGTGATGAATTGTTGTTCCTTCAATGCTACTTCAACTAATTGTCAGCTTAGTTCAGAACCAGACTAAATAAATGCAAAAAGTATATTACTCACCTGTGCTAATGATATATATATAGGAGATAGAAATGTAACTATAGCATTGTAATAAATGAAGCCTCATTAAAAAGGAATAAAGAAATAAACCAGTGACAAAAATAAAAAAGATCAGCAAAGATGGTGTGTAGTTCAGTACTAACTATAGAATGAATAAATTGGGACAGTCATAAGCTAAAAACTCCTTGTACATAGATAGAACAAACCCAGCAGGATCACCACACCACATCACACCACACCACACACTACACCACGCTTCACCACTCAAGGCAGCAGATAATTAAGGGGCCAGGGCAGGTTCTCCTTGTAGGGGATGCCATCAGGGTAGTGTTTGTGGATGTTGTTGAAGAAGTCCAGCATCTGCTCAGGTGTGGTGGGGCATTCACCGTACAGTCTTTGGCAGCTGTCAGGGGAGCCAGTCAACCCCATGAAGGCCGCATGTGTGTATGGGTAGAAGGAGTACCGGCTCATCATCTGGTCCAGCACACTGTGGGGAGATGGAAGACAAGTGTGGTGATAAGGAGGGGCTCTGATCTGGTTCATATTTGTTGGTTGTCACCCGCAGTGTTGTACAAAATGATAAGGGAAGCTTTCATTTGCCAAGACATTTCACTACAATATGTTCTGAAAGGAGATGAATCAGTTAAGGAGTCTCTCTGGCACATCATCACATGGTAAGAAGTTTCACAAGAACCAAGTACTGTGACTCAAGAAATGTCCAGCTCACCCCATAAAGGTTCGGGAATTGACACCAGAGAGAATGTCGTCAAAGATGCTCCTCTTCTTCCTCCTGCCGAGTCCACTGAGGAAGTCCAAGAAGCCCCTGCGCTCTGGCCGCCGCCGTCTGAGTGGCCGCCGCCTGATTGGCCGCTGCGGCACCACCTGAGGCACACTGGCTGCCCCGCTGGTGTGTGGCGATGACACCCGGTCGGTGGTGTCAGTGTTCTCTCGGAATACTGGGAAGGCAACCTGGAACCCATCATTCTGGGGAGAGACACCTGAGTTATACCTGGTGGTGACATACAAGTTGACTCATTAATGCTGTGTAGCTTTACTTAGACTTCCAGTGAATGTAAAGACTATAAGCAACAGTGAGGGAAGGGAAGAGGCAGTTAGTGACCCTGCCTGAATGTCACATCATCTGAGTATGGGAGGCAGGAGGGAGGAATGGAGGGATGACTCACTATACACCTTCACTTTGACCTTTAGTAATGATAAACTCCAAAAAGAGAAGCTAATTGAGATAGGATTCCTGCCAGACTCTCCTTACCTGAGGGTGGAAGCCAGGACTTGGAATGGCAGGGTTCTGGAAAGTAGGGTTCTGGAAGGCAGGGTTCTGGAAGGAGGGAATAACCTGCCCCAAGCCTTGTTGCAGGGCTGGATTTTGCACTAAGCCCTGCAAGCCCTGTAACCCCTGCTGCAAGCCTTGGCCTCCTACCAGCCCCTGTAACCCCTGCTGCAAGCCTTGGCCTCCTACCAGCCCCTGTAACCCTTGCAACCCCTGCTGCAAGCCTTGGCCCCCAACCAGCCCCTGTAACCCTTGCAACCCCTGCTGCAGGATTCCAGGGTTCTGTGCCAGGCCGGAGAGGCTCTGCTGGATGTTGGTGGGGTCGAGGATCTGTCCCTGCTGGAAGGTGGGATCAAAGCCTGGAATCTGCCCACCTGGGAGACCCGGGAGACCTGGGAACCTGAAGGGGGAGGAGGAGGAGGAGGAGCACTGTGGTGAATGTGTGTGGTTGTGGCAATGGTGGTGATGTGTTGCATTGCAGTGGGGAAGGAGAGACCTGCATATCTTGGGTGAATTATGAACTGAACAATGTCTTGGGAATCATAGCACCACACAATGACATGATACTAAAAACAACAGCAGGGTATCACATCTATCAATACAAAAACTGAACATATACAGCCATTTACACAAACTACACTGCAACAAACAATGAAATTCAGACATAATGAGACACTTTACTCTCTTTTTCCCACAGGCAGGAGTGGCAGACATACATACATACATACAGACAAACAGACACGACAGACCCACACTCACCCAGACTCAGGTGACGTGAACAGCTGTGATGAGGAGAGGTAACACATGAGACGCTCCATACACTTGAAGCGATCCACGCTAGGAATGGTGTCGCGCAGGAAGATGTCCAGCCTCTCCAGAGCTCTGTGTGGAGAGAACGAGGCAGTGGTCAAGTCAGGAAGAGGAAAGGAAGACATCAAAGTGGTGAGTGTTATTATAAACTCTGGAATTACCCACCCGCTGTTATATTTCCAATTTCTTATGGCTTGATTCGATTTAAGAGGGAGGTTTCAAGATATTTAACCTCTAAGGGGACTGGCAAATTATTGTGCTTATTATTTTCATTGATTTTGTTGCTCTTGGTTGGGTTCCTCTTACATAAAGAATATATATTCACTTTCCTTAACCACTTCAGTACTGGGACATTTTAAAAGTTTCAGGTGTGATTAGATGATTTTATTGACATCAGGTAGGGTCTATGGAGATGAGAAGATTAATGGCTGGAGTCTGTACTACTTTAATTCCTAGTTTCCTTAGCTGTATAAAATTGACAAATAATAAGCGGAATTAATAAGAAAATGCGTTCCAGTACTGAAGGGGTCAGTGTTGTAGTGCGTCATTATGTGAAGACTTTAAGATATAATGACTAGACAATATACAGGGAAAGGATTTGAAAGAAAGGAGGAAAGAAAGTAGGATGGAGGAAAGGGAAGGAGAGAAAGAAAAAAAAAGAAAGAATAAAGAGAAATAAAAGAAAAAAAGAAGAATTGAAAGAAAAATAGGGAAAGGATGAAGAAAGGAATGCAAAAGAGGAAAAAAAATAAATAAACGAAAGGATTAAGAAAGCAAAGCAAGATAACAACAGAAAGAAGGAACATCACAAAAGAAAAGAAACACAAATGACAAATGCAAAATGTGAACAGTCCCCAATCAGTCACCAATCTTAAGGTCAATCAGTCACCAGTCACCACCAATCACCCTTCTCCGGTCACCACCATTACTCTACACTACGTCAGGAGGGAACCACCGAACCACTACGAGGCGGTTCACTGGTTCACGAAGCGTCGGTCTCTTCCTGAAGCACTGAGTCTGCAAACAAGGTCACCAAGGTCATTAGGTCATCAAATTGTCTCTTGTTAGTACCCTGCGAGAGGTCAGGTCAGGTCAAGTTAGGTTAAGACAGGTCAGGATAGTGTGTGTGTGTGAACTGGTTTGTCTGATGCTTTGTTTAACCCCTTCAGTACTGGAACACATTTTTAGCACGGGTTTTAAGTGTGATTATATGATTTTATTGATATCAAGAAGGGTCTATGGAGGTCAGAAGATTAATGGCCAGAGTCTGTACCACTTTAATCCCCACGCGAGTTTCTGAAGCCGTAGAAAATTGCCAAATAATAAGCAAAATTAGTATAAAAACGCATCCAAGTACTGAAGGGGTTGAATATTTGAGTCATATATGAATGTTCAATAAGTCTTTCATAGCCATCTCAGCCAAAGACAGAGTGTGCTTGGCGTTACATATTGGCGTTTATTTTTGACACATTTACTGTTAGTGTGAAATGTCTAAGTGATGAAACGAGAGAAAAAAGCGAGAAAAACAAGGAAACAGAAGAATAACATTAGTGTAAAGTACCAAGGCGTTAAGAAGCAAGAGCGAGCGAAAAACAAAAGGAAAGACAATAACAAGAGAGGAAACAGTAACAAGAGAAAAACTGACAAGAGGCCGTCCTTGGTTAAATCGAAGCCGTCCAGTCCTTGTCGGCGAACTCTGTGATGTGGGGAGCCTCCATCCACGCCTTCTGCAGTGCCTCCGTCAGCTGCCACGCCTGCAATGACAAAAGGAGACTACAGCTACCCGTTCCTCCCTGCCAAGCCTTCCTACCTACCCGAGAACGACGCGTAGCTGAGGGTCAAGCCAGTGGGAGGGTGATAGGACGGCCGCCACCTCCTCCAGAAGACTGTTACCTGAAGCACACGTGTTAGAAGCCCCGGGTAAACTTTTATGTTGTGTTAGTTCAGAGAGAAAGGGACGAAGAGGTTAGTTTGCAGTTATTGTAGAAGCAATAGTAAAGAGGAGAAAAAATGGTGAAGGGAGAGAAAAGATGAGGTGGTGAGGAAGAAGGAAGGGGAAAGGAGGTGAAGAGGGATGATAACAAGCAGGAACAAGAAAAAGAAGGAAGTGGAGAGGAAATGGAAAGAGATAAGGAAGTATGGTGAAGGAGAAAGAGGAAGAAAATAAAAGAGAAAATAAGAGGAAGAGGAAAGAGTATTAATTAGAAAATGGAGGTGTGATGCCTGGAGATGAAGGAGGAGGAGGAGGAGGAGGAGGAGGTAGGAAAGCGTAGGGAGAAAGGAGTGGAGAAAAGAGGTGTCCTTGAGAACGAAAAAAAAAAAAAAGAAAAAAAAAGAGAAAAGAAAAACCAGGAGGAGGAGGAGGAGGAGGAGGAGGAGGTGGTGGTGGTGATGGTGGTGTTGGTGGAGGTGAAAGTTAGAGTAAGAAAGGGAACAGAGAGGGAGAGGAGAGACTGGGAGGTATGAAGGGGAATGACAAACACACCTACATGCGTACACAAACGGACACGCTCACGGATGCGCTAAGGTAAATATGTAGAGACAGACAGACAGACAGACAGACGGAGAGAGAGAGAGAGAGAGAGGCCGTGTGTGCTTGAAAGTAAACGTAAATAAAAAAAAATAAAAAAATAGATAAATAAATAGAAGCGTAAAGTAAAAAGTGAAAGTAGAGATAGACTTACGATGCATATATTAAGGAACATTATTTATCGAAGAAAGAATATTTGAGTAAGAAAATGAAAAAAAAGCAAAAATAAAGGTAATAAAAGCAATGATCATGATATAAGTAACAACAACTGTAACATCAACATTGTTTCATGAAATAAGAGTGCAAATAATAGAATCAAAAGAAAAATTAGAGGAAAAACACGATTTGGAAAGGCATTATGAGTATACCCTTAAATTAACCCCTTCAGTACTGGTACGTATTTTTACCATGACTTTTAGGTGAGATTAGACGATTTCATTGACATTAGGAAGAGTCTATGGAGGTCAGACGATTAATGGCCAGAGTCTGTACCATTTCAATCCCCACATGAGTTCCTGAAGCTGTAGAAAATCGACAAATAATAGGCAGAATGAATATAAAAATGCGTCCCAGTACTGAAGGGGTCAATAGTCACTACCTACAAATTAGTCAGGCAAAAAGTTATTGGGACAGTCCCGTGTAGTAGTAAGAATAGTGTTGATGGTAAAAAGCGTACCATCAGTATCCTTAGGCGCTGCGCATGTCCCCGTCAGGAGAAGACCCGCCAGCAGGAGACGCGCGCCCCTCCACCGCCACATCTGTGAAACAAAGACACTCGTTACTACGTTATTACGAGTTTTTGGTGTGATTAGGTGATTTTATTGACATTAGGAAGGGTCTATGGAGGTCAGAAGATTAATGGTCAGAGTCTTCACTGGTTTGTTTCTTTCATTACTAGTTTTTTATTTATTTATTATTTTTTTTGAGATATTTCTGCATCACCCTTCTCTAAACATTATTATTGGTTAGAAAATGCTAAACGTGACCTTGTAATCCCTTTCTCTGCTGTAGATGGTTCGTGCATTGCTTCGAGTCTCTCTCTCTCTCTCTCTCTCTCTCTCTCTCTCTCTCTCGCTTAAGTAAACTACATTGCCCTATTCTTAGACGAGTTTCGAAATACGACAAACTGATCCCTGAATTTAGAGTTGTTGGCCAGTGTGATCTGTGTTGCTGTCTCTTCTCACTCTCCAGACCTTTTATTTTTCTATTTATCTTTACTTTTCCCTTCTCTCAGTAACCAAAATTCATGTATAATTGTATTTTTCCTCGTTGCATTTATCTCCTCAAGTAGTCTCTAATCATGTCCTATTCTTACTGTATCTGTCGTAACCTTACTTTCTCCCTCTGTCATCCTTTTACTCCAGAAACCGTGGCAATGTTTGAGGTCATAGTCTGCCTCATACGCATCCTGAATTGACAAAAAAATTCTTCGCGGTCATGTCAACATTCCAACTTTTATGGGGTGGGTGCCAGTTGTGAGTGTACCGCGCGGGGAATACCAAAGTGAAGGCAGGAAGTGAAAGGGAAAGGGAGAGAGAGACAGCGAGAGAGAGGAGAGAGAGAGAGAGGTGGACACGGGGTTGGTACTTGGTTGGGTGGTTGGTGGTGGGTGGGTGGGAAGAGAGAGGAGGTGGGTGTGGGGGTTTACTGGGGCTTTCACCTCTGCTCCCCCTGTTCCCAAGGTGTCAGTCTGGTCCCACTAGGCTAACCATGTAATTACCTTCACAAGATTGGTAGAAAGGTTCATTGAGAAGGTTCCGCATCAATCTCTATTATAAACTTTGATGGATCGCGTTTTTTTTTTTTTTTTAACTTGTTCCAATCCTCTTGCCTCTTCGTCCATTGAGGGAAGAGTAAAGGAGAGTTTGATTCTATTGAAGTCACGTGTTTCTTTGTTTTTTTTTTTTATCATGATGGTAACAAAGAACTGTATCAAGAGACTTTGCTTCAAATGGTCTTAACTTCTTAACTTTCTCAGTGCCACACGTTCCAGACTTCACAACTTTTCGTCTATTAGTCTATTAAGAGAAGAGTAAATCGTATAACTGTACAGTATTGACGAGGTAACAAAAGATTTTCTCCTCCACAGGTAACGCATCTTCAACCTCTCCAATGTTACGTGTTATAATTACATTGAAGTAATAAGAGGTATCTATATTGCTTATACCAAGACTCCGCCTCATGTTACCTTTTAACCTCTTGACTATTTAGATAGTAGTAAAGCGTTTTATTTATTTATTTATACTATTTGTTTATTTATTTTTTATTTATTTATTTATCTTTTTTAAGAGAGAGAGAGAGAGAGAGAGAGAGAGAGAGAGAGAGAGAGAGAGAGAGAGAGAGAGAGAGAGAGAGAGAGAGAGAGA
>CM035219.1:7416233-7426389 GCA_020233015.1 Callinectes sapidus
CAGGATAGATGGTGGGGGCGTGAATTCATTGAAGCCCTATGCATCCCTCAGGGTGCCACAGGAGTTGATTGCTTGATTATTCTACTGAGGGAATAGAGAATGTATGACTGGTAGATAGGACTTATGTTGATGATAATGTCTTTTTCTTTATTTAACTGAAGGAATAGAGAATGTATGAGTGGTAGATCGAAGACTTGTGTTGGTGGTAATGTCTTTATTGAGATGCTGAGATAAAATTGTCATATTTGCAAAGGAGATTGTGGTAAGGAAATAAGAGGAAGATATGACTTGTATAAATAACAATGTCCTTTCTTTCTTTTCCTTATTGAGATGCTGAGATAAAATTTTGCAAAGGACATTGTTGTAAGAAAAATAGGGGTAGATATGAGTAACAATGCTTTTCTTTCTTTTCCTTGTTGACATACCGTGTTAAAATTGTCTGTCATTCTTTTAACCTTTTCAGCACTGTGACGTATTTTCATATCTATTCTGCTTATTATTGATCGATTTTATACAACTTCAGAAATTCATGTGGGGATCAAAATAGTACAGACTTTGGCCATTAATCCTCTGACCTCCATAGACCCTTGCTAATGTCAATAAGATCGTCTAATCCCACACAAAACTCGTGGTGAAAATGTGTCCCAGCACTGTAGGGGTTAATATGTTTGTTTATTTCAGGGTAATTTTCAACGAAGGAAAATGAAATAGCTGGCACTGCATAAGAATTACACATTTTTATAGTTTTATTGCATGTTACATTCATAAAACATAACAGTTAAGCAAAAAATGCCTCGAGTTTATTTAGATGTTTTGAAAGATGATTGATTGCTTTTGTATTTTCTCTTTTTTTGTTTTCTATGAATGTCCTGAAGTTGATTGTTAATGGCGATGGTTGTGGGTGACACTGAAGGGGTGACATGAAGCAGACACTGTTTTCAATGACACTGTTTACAATGATGATTGGACGAGAATTGATCGCGGGGCAGAAAAAAAAATGACTGTGAAATGAAATAAACATGAAAAGATAATGAAGATGAATAATATTTGAGCATCATTATTTTTACTATGGTAAAAATAAATATATAATTTTTGAACGTTATTTGACTAACAACGGTAAAGAGATGAAGATAGGAACTTTTCTTTACAGTAACAAGAAAGAAAATATGAAAAAAATGCGAGAATTTGTCGATGGTAATAAAGGTGATATGAAATTTCTTTTTTATATTAACTAGAATTGAAAAAAAAAAAAAAAACTATAAAGGTGATAATATAAAAATGAACAGAAATAAAGATAAACATATGAAAAATGACTAACGAGAATAAACAAGTAAATAATAAAGATTAAAGATAAACATATGAAAAATGACTAACGAGAATAAACAAGTGAATAATAAAGATTAAAGATAAACTTATGAAAAATGACTAACGAGAATAAACAAGTAAATAATAAAGATATGAACATTTTTTAACAATAGAAAGATGAGATAATAATAAGACAAGGCAAGTTTTGAAAATATACAAAATAGACAAATATCACATGGATTCCTTTCCTGTCTTTTTCTTCGTAGTTATAGAAAATAGAAAACTGACCAAGGAAAAAACTATAGAATTGAAAGATAGTCATAAAGGTACATGAAATTGATAAGGCATATTTTTTCTAACTTTTGTATCACAATGAACTTAGAAAGAGAAGGAAAATCAGGTAAAAGTCTTAATCTTATGTTTCACCTTAGACAGTGAAAAATACTAAATACACAAAGAAAAGATACATAGAGAAGAGCAACAAAGTATGATTAACACTGACTTGACATAGAATATATTTTGAGCAATTTCTGTTTATCACAAAATATAGAAAGAAAAGGAGAGGGTTAAATAAAATGTCGCCGCGGTACAGTGGAACCTCTTGCGCTCTGGGGCCTTTAGGTTCGAATACTGACTACGGTCTGAGTGGAGATTGGGCGTCCACTCGGGGTAACGGTCTCAAAGTGAGTGGGGTCAGATGAGAGGTCTCCATTAAGTGGTGTCCTTTAGCCCATAAATTCCCATAAAAAAGCCCACTTTGTATAGATAAAAAAAAAAAAAAAAAAAAAGAATGTTAAGAAAGCAAATAGAATAAAAAAAAAACTTGATAATTCATATGTAGAAAAAAAAAGACAAGAAAAGAAGGAAAAGAATAGAAAAGAACATTTTCTGTAACATTGAAAAAAAAAGAATAACGATAACAAAGTAAATTAACATCAATATCAAACACGTATATAGTTATTATGCAAAAAATAAAGATTCAGAGAAATAGATGCATTAATAATAAGGTAATAAAGAATCTCTCTCTCTCTCTCTCTCTCTCTCTCTCTCTCTCTCTCTCTCTCTCTCTCTCTCTCTCTCTCTCTCTCTCTCTCTCTCTCTCTCTCTCTCTCTCTCTCTCTCTCTCTCTCTCTGTGTGTGTTCACTGCTGCTGTCACAAAACCTCTTATTGACATGTCACGGCCATACATACACACACACACACACACACACACACACACACACACACACACACACACACACACACACACACACAGTTCATGGTTGCAATGCTCCAATTAATTCCCTGAGCTTCTCCAATTTCTAAACTTTGTCCCCTGTTCACTCCACCGCCGCCGCCGCCACCACCACCACCACCACCACCACCACCACCACCACCACCGCCACGATTCAATTAGTCTATGAGAAAGGTATATATATGTACATTATTTTCTCCGTGTTACAGGAGTGTTGAGAGGACGTACGTGGCGGCTCGGCTTGTGTTGGTGGGGCGGGACTGCTTTCAAGGACGCTAGGGTGAGTGTTTCTCTTTGTGTTGTATTTTGTGTTGTATCTTGTGTTGTATCATGTGTTGTATTTGGGTTGTATTTGGGTTGTGTGAAGTTGTGATGGCTCCGTTATTTCTTGTCATTTATCTTGACTCTCGTGTTGTGTTGAGCGGTGTTGTAGTGGTGTTGTTTGTGTTTACTGATACATAATGTATGTGGAGGTTCAGGTTGTGTTTCAGTATTGCGAGGAATTATTATGTTTCCAGAAGTGTGTGTGTGTGTGTGTGTGTGTGTGTGTGTGTGTGTGTGTGTGTGTGTGTGCGTGTGTGCGTGTGTGTCTGTTTGTCGTATTGTGTTGCATATGGAGTGTTGTCTAGAGCCTTGTGAGGTGGATCAGTGTTAGTTAATGTTTCGTGTGCTTACTGACGTGTGTGTTTCATTTTGCATTGTGTTGCGTTGCGGGGAGGAAGGGCTTTGCTGCGTTTACCTTTGTGAGTATTGCTTCTCTGCTGTGGGGAACGTGACAGACAGGAAGACGGACCGGCAGACAGACAGACAGACAGAGACAGATTAAAACACGAACGAACGGACGGACAAGGCAAGCGTTTTTCATTAATACATATAGACCATCTAAGGTTCACAGTTTATATTTCCTGAGGCTGTGTTAGTGTTTCCAGAGGTTGGGAGTGTTACTTCATCAAACGGCACTGCATTTCTTTAGTGAAGTGTGGGTATTGATGGCTGTGTTCTATGTATATTCTCTTGTGCTGTGGTTTTGCTGTGTATGTTAGTATGGTATTTCTTATGCTGCGGCAGTTACGTTGATGCAGGAGTTTATTTCCTTTGCTATGGCAGTGTTTGCCTATCAGTATATTCCTTTCACACTGAGGTAATGGTGTATACTTGAGCACTGTACTTATTATTCCTTGTCTACGCATCAGTATATCCTGTTTATACATCAGCATGGTACTCTTTACACTAAGAAAGTACTGTGCCACTATCCCTTTACTCAATCGGGCCTTATCACTACTGCATTAAGTCCCACACACTCGTAAGACAACTGCAAAACTCGTAGTAGAGAGCGAAAACACCACTGCAACAAACCTATAGCGGTGGAACTTCAAACTTGCATCTACACTTCGTCACTTCACACGTCAGCCTGGTCCTCTCTCTCCTGCGCTGTGAGGGGAGACGCTACGCCCTTCTCGATGCTATTAGAGGAGGAGGTTCTGCTGCTGGATCCGTAGAGAAGCTCCAGCTGGTCCACGGTGTCCGCCATGGGTTTATTGCTGGACTCAGGTAGTAGCAGGGCGAACACTGTGCCCATTGCTGCCCCCAACCCGAAGAGCACTGAAGGCGCCCACCAGTACGTTGACGCCTGGGGAAGGAAGAGTGTGTGTACTGTGTGTGTGTGTTATTGGTATGGTTTTTGCAAGGTGGTTTAGGAGAGGTAGGCTATAGGAGGGAGGTTAGGTTTGGAGGTAACTAAAAGAGGAGGAGGAGGAAAAGTTTAAGTAAAAGTGTTAAAATGATGCGGTGTGAAATAAAGTGAAATGAAGTGAACTCAAGTGAAATTACGTGAACTGAAGTGAAGTGAAGGGAAGTGGAGTGAAATTCAACGCATTAAGGTGAAGTGAGGCGAACTATATTGAAATGAAACGAACCAAATTAAAGTGAAGAGAAGTAAACTGACAACAATGCACCACCACCACCACCACTCACCAGAAGCTTAATGACAAAGGGAGACATGATGGAGCCGAAGCGAGCCATCATTGAGGAGAGGTTGAGGCCGCGGGAACGGACAGTGGTGGGGAAAAGCTCAGAGGACACGAGGTACAGCAGCCCGTAGGATCCAGTAATGAAGAGCTTCCCGACCAGGGCCAAGGCGAAGATCATCCACGTGTAGCCTGAAGGAGAGGAAGAAGGAAGGGTTAGGTTAAGAGAGAGAGAGAGAGAGAGAGAGAGAGAGAGAGAGAGAGAGAGAGAGAGAGAGAGAGAGAGAGAGAGAGAGAGAGAGAGAGAGAGAGAGAGAGAGAGAGAGAGTTGAAAATTGAAAGAGAGAAGAAGATTTAGACTATGAAAAGATGAAAGATAGCGAGCGAAAAAGATAAACAGAGAAAGAGAGAATAATTTGAAAAGACCAGAGAGAGAGAGAGAGAGAGAGAGAGAGAGAGAGAGAGAGAGAGTTTAGACTATGAAAAGACGAAAGATAGCGAGCGAAAAAGATAAATAGAGAAAGAGAGAATAATTTGAAAAGACGAGAGAGAGAGAGAGAGAGAGAGAGAGAGAGAGAGAGAGAGAGAGAGAGAGAGAGAGCGCATACTTACTAGCAGGGGTGGCCAGAATGGTGAGGATAGCACAGGAACACACGGCAAAGTTGAAACTAAGCACGAATCGCCGGCCAAAGCGAGCCACAATGGGAGTGAAGCCGCTGTATCCTGGAATCTCCATCAGGGAACTCAGAACTATGTACAGGAACGGGTCGGAGCTGTAATGGAGATAGAAAGAGAAAGAGAGAGAGGTGATAATTAACTCTTGTATTCTCAGTTCTTAATATTTATCTAAGAGGGAGATTTCGAGACATCAGGGAGCTCAAAACTATGTAGAAGAACCGGTCTGAGCTGTAATGTAGAGAGAGAAAGAGAGACAGAGGTGATAATTAACGCTTGTATTCTCAGTTCTCAAATTCATTCAAGAGAGAAGTTTCAAGACATTTCCACATTATTAAGTGGAGAAAAACTCTTAAAAATCTCGTTAATCATCTCTGTGACCTTGAAAAATAGTCATGGTGAGAGCAAAACTTTATTTCAGTATTCCCTATAGTATTGCATTGAAGAAAATGTCGCAGTGTGTTTTTATTCAGGGGACACTGACATGGTAGGGCATTGGTAGAGGAAGGTCATAATGAAGAAAGACAGGAAGAGAGAACAATGGGGAAGGAAGAGAAATTAAAAGAAAATCAGTTAGGAAGGAAGAGAAAACAGGAAGATAAGAAAGATAAAAGAAATAAGAGAGAGAAAAAAAAAATTAGATGAAAATGAACAAGCCAAAAAGATAAATTAAGCTAAAGAAAGGACCGAGTAAGAGAAAGGAAAGAAGAAGAAGAAGAAGAACAAGAACAAGAAGAACAAGAAGAAGAAAAGGAAAAAAAGAAAAAAAAAGAAAGCATAACGAAAGAGAAGAAAACAAGACAAAACCAAAACTAAAAACGACTCAACACCACAAAATTACCACAACTCCTTCAGGAACTAAGTAACTCACCTGAAGGAGGTTCCCGACAGACTCATGCCCCAGAAGGTGACGCCCGTGAAGAACCAACACCCGAACAAGCTGATAGTGATGCGGCGAAGTGCGGGTGTTCGGACAAGCAGCGTTGTCTCTCTCCAGCACCTCGCGCCACACCCTTCCTGCCTCGTGATGTGTCGGTGCTCCTGTCCACTGTCAGCACTCTGTAAGACACGCCGATATTGTACCGTTCACTGGAACTATTTGTGCTGTATCTCCACTGTATTTCAAACGCTTTAGTTGAGATGGCGTGAGTTTTTAATCCCTTCAGTGCTAGGAGGAAGGAAGGAAGGAAGGAATAAATAAATAAATAAAGAAAGAAAGAAAGAAAGAAAGAAAGAAAGAAAGAAAGAGGGGACAGGAAAATGATGAAAGAAATAAGAGGGAAAATAAAAACACGAGAAAAGAAAAGATTGAAACAAACCATAGCCAAAAGGAGAAGCCAATTTGAAGGAAGGATCGAGAGAGAGAGAGAGAGAGAGAGAGAGAGAGAGAGAGAGAGAGAGAGAGAGAGAGAGAGAGAGAGAGAGAGAGAGAGAGAGAGCACCTTCTTACATACCTCAAGACGGAATTTCTCAAGGAGGTTCACAAGTTCAGGCTGCGGCGGGAGTGTAGCGCCCTGCCAGCGAGCTCCCTTTAGAAGATTGTTCGCCGCTTCCTGTAGGCGCCCCTTCTGCATCAGCCACCGCGGGGACTCACCCACGAACCTGAAGGAGAGAAGGCGGGAGTGTTATAGTCTCCGCAATCTAAACTGGCCCTTTTCTATGACCTTGAGGTTGGCGGGGATTCCTCCATCATTGCCACATCACAGGCTCCCTCTCTTTCTCCAACCCCACTCCACTTTAGAGGGTAAGAAGGTAGAGCAAGGTTGGAGGAAGAGAGAGAGAGAGAGAGAGAGCCTGTGAAGTGTTAATGGTGGAGGAATCCCTGCAAGTCCAAGGTCACATAACAGTGCCAGTTTAGATTGCAGCGACTATAGAAGCCTCGTTCCTGGGAGACTCTCTGGACGATTTCACATGGATAGTGCAGACTCTGCCAGTTAATCTTCTGACCCCAATAAAACCTTTAAAGCATCGAATCATACCTAAAACTAATGGTAAAAATATGTCCCAGTACTGAAGGGGTAAGTTAGGTTCTAATAGTGTATTTCGTTAGATTACTTTAGTTTTGGCCAAGTGAGTTCAGAGTTGGGTTGTTTAAATTCATGGCAGGTAAAGTTTTTGTAGGTCAATTTGGTTAAGTTAAGTTCAGGTTACTTTAGTTAAGTTGGTTCAGTTTAGGATGGGTTAAGTTTATATAAGTTAGTTGAATTTAGATTGGTTTAAATGAAGGCCATCACTCACGGGATAAGAACGATGAAGAACAGGGTGGGTGCAGCACAGACCAGCTGCAGGGTGCGCCAGTCCCTGATGAGGTAAGCCCAGGCGCCGTAGAGCATCCCGGTGAGGGCGAAGGGCGTGGTGGCAAGCAGGCCGAAGACTGTGCGCAGATTGACGGGACACGCCTCCATGCCTGGCGAGAGAAGGGAGACCGAGTGAGTTAGGGAAAGCACTGGATCTACTGACTGGATGCCAGTAAGAATTGAAAGTTATCAAGAAGAAGCAAGAGTAAGAGAAGAGGAGGAAAAGAACAGAAATATAAGAAAAAGCAAAAAAAAAAAAAAAAAAAAACACATTAGTAAATAGATCAATAAAGGCAATAAACATGACCATAATGATGAAAAAAAGAGACAAAAAAGTGATAGTGACGATGAGGTGACGAAACAGAGATGACAGGAGCAGTACAGTACCTTGAATATAAGCTGGCCCGATGATGGCGTGCAGTGCCCCAAGAACGAAGCGGCCGGCGAGAACCAGGGAGTAGAGGGGCACCAGGGCAGAGCTCACAGAGGTCACCAGGAAGAGTAGGGCTGACACGGAGATGACCCAGCGCCGCCCGAATCTGAAGGAGGTGATGAAGGGGATTGGCTAACTTTGCACTGATTGAGGTTGGGATTTGATTAGACTGGGAAGATTGGACATCCACTCGGGGTTATGGTGCAAGAAACAAGAAAAATAATAATAATAAGAAGAAGCAAAAAATAGTTGGAAGTTTTCTTTTTTTCTTTTTGATTGATTGTTGATTTATTGAAGGGGATATTACAGTTATAATCCATTTCTCTTTTCCTTTCTTAACTACTCTTTATCATCCTCTATTCCTCCCTTCCTTCCTTTCTTTTTTCTCTTTCTCGTGTCATTATACCACACACCACCTCTTTTCATCTTCCCTCTTCGCGGTGTCACTCTCCAGCACCCACCTGTCTGCGAAGAGGCCCATCAGAGGCTCCCCTACAGCTGTTCCAAAGAAGTAGAAGCTCTGGAAGAAGGGACTCAAGCTGGCCCGTCCACACACCAAATCCCACTGAAAGAGAACCGCGAGAAATGCACGAGTTATGGCAATGTTTGTGGTTATAGAAAATGTAAAATGGAGCCGTTTTCTTTGGAGTTTTAACGATGTCTGTGATAAAGAAAGGAATGAAGCCTAACTGACAACAAACGCTAACCCTCAGAGGAAAAGTAAAAAGAAGAAAGAAAGAAGGACAAAAAATAAACACCATAAGGGAGAAAAATGGAATTAAAAAGAAGGAATAAATAACGGGAAGTGGATAAAACTACTTGTTGAAAAAAAAAAAGGAAAGTAAGGAATAACATGGATCATAACATTTGAAGAAAAATAAATGAAAGGAATGAAATGAAGGAAGCAAAGAAGCAAGGTATAAATAAGTGAAGGAAGAGATACACCAACACATCGCGATAAACAAGTCCGTAGAAGTAAAAGCGAAGGTGTGACATTCACTAGTAATGGAGAAAAGGAAATAAAAGAGAGAGAGAGAGAGAGAGAGAGAGAGAGAGAGAGAGAGAGAGAGAGAGAGAGAGAGAGAGAGAGAGAGAGAGAGAGAGAGAACCTCCCAACCACAACCACTTACCTCCATGGACACAGTGGAAGTAAAGACCGAGGTATCGTAGTCATATTGGTGGCAGTGGTGGGATGGGAGCGCGGCGGCCTCTTCAGGGGTAGTGGCCAGTTCAGGAGACCAGGGCAAGTGTGACACCGCCTCATAATCTCTCTCCAAGACCCGGCACTGTGACTTCACCAGCTGACCCCCGTTGTCCTCCCTGTGAAGATGACAAGAATAAAATGTGAATGGAACAGACTCAGTATTGATATTGTTAGTGCTGAGACAATGAGGAGCTTTTGGGCAGTATTCTTAAACGCTTTGCTCTCTCACCATCAATGATTTCCTTTGGCTCTAGTTGAAGATACTCGTGTTTTAAGGGTATATTTATGGAATTGGTGATGAATTAGCAAAATATTTAGTTTATCGTAAGGAAAAACTGTCTTGAAAACCCGTTAAGTCTCTGTGTGGCCTTGAAAAATTGCTGATACGCGGTGTTTCTGAATACGGCCAATGACTCACTTCAATATTGGGACAGAAACATTTTTACTACGAATTGGGGTATGATGAGACGATTTTAGTAACATTAGGAACGGTCTATGGAGGTCAGAAGATTAAAGGCCACAGTGTGTACTATTTTAATCCCCACTTGAGTTTCTGAAGCTGTTCAAAATCATCAAACAATAAGTAGAATTGATTTTAAAATGCGTCCCGGTACTGAACAGGTTGAAAAAGATTAGACGAGGATGAAGAGTGGAATTCAGTACTTTTGTTTATAATATGTACAGTTAGTGCCAAACGGACTCTTGAAGCTTCTCTTGTTTTTTTACTCTCTTATGTCCTTGTGTGTTTGGCAGCAGTGATGGTGGTGATTTGAATGAAAGCATAATGAAGTTGCGGCAATGATGAAAGGACAATGGTGATAATGAAAGTACTGCTCACATTATCAAGAGGAATATTTGGATTAGACAGGGCGGAGGAGAATGAGGAGGAGGAATGCGATAAGAAAAAGGAAAAATGATAATGGAGAAGGTGGAGGAGGAGATAAGTAAATATTTTTGTCGTTTCTTTCATTAAGGTACTCCAAACATACCTAAGTCTCTCTCTCTCTCTCTCTCTCTCTCTCTCTCTCTCTCTCTCTCTC
>CM035219.1:7463196-7484724 GCA_020233015.1 Callinectes sapidus
TCTCTCTCTCTCTCTCTCTCATCGGTTAGTTATTGTATTTCCTCCTTTACTTTACTACTCCTCTTCCTATATAGCAGAAGTAAAGATTATACCCAGTTTTTGTCTCATATTTTGGCGGGAATGAACACACACACACACACACACACACATACACACACACGTGGCAGGGAGAGAGACAGCTAATCTCATCACCACGTACAGGCAGACCGCAGCAACAGTAGCAGCAGCAGCAGCAGCAGCAGCAGCGGCAGCAGCAGCATTGATAAGACGGTCAGCTTTCTGTCTTATTATGGCGCATACCAAAGTCGGATGGAACCCCACAACAATTTGATACACGCCTTACGTAAGGCCAGAAGGGACAGTATACTGCGTTCCCTCCTTTCAGAACTGTGACAGATTTCATTGCCATTGACAAGATGTTGCAGCATCAAAGAAAAATAGATTTTAAAGGATATATTTCAGATTGACCAATGATTCCTGCCTTATCTATGTACACATCTATCAACATTATTCACCGCTATACTTATTTATACTACAGTATAAAAAAGTCGCATGGCTTGGAGACTGCTGTCCCCTTCCTTGCTCTGTCACCTACTTCAAAGGGAACGAGGAGCTGGGTCTGGAGGCCAACCTGGATGAGCATTGAGCACGTGACAGTTTTGGCTCTGTTCTCATTATGTGTAAAGGAATGTACATATGGGTAGTATACATGGGTAGGAAACATCGAGTATCAGATTTTACATAAGTAAATTCGTAAGTATCAAGTCTGAACTCCATAATTTTGTTGATTTCACTTGCCATTATTTTCCTTTTACAAGAAAGTAAAGATATGTCAGTGAAACCCAACATGATAATAAAACAAACATTTTATTACAGTGTTAATGAGGAGGAAATTCTTCCCTTTGGCAAGAAGGACAACCTCTGGGAGATGAGAATGTTTGGCCCCTGTGGTCCCTGCACGGAAACTCACAACGACCGCCTCTCTCGCCCCTATGCTGGAGAGAAGGTCAATCTTGGGGTGGAGGATCTGATGCAGCTGTGGAATATAGTGTTCATCATACAGTACAGTTTGAGAGGTATGGTGGTATTTGCAGTAGTTTGTAAAGTGAGATTGGCTGGACTTCATCAATTAGAGAGAGTTATGCATCGTTAGAGTTGAGAGAGTGTGTTATATATGTAGATCATATATATATATATATATATATATATATATATATATATATATATATATATATATATATAATATATCGATATACTATATAATATAGAATTATAGTCGATCTCTTATGAATAGAGAATATATTATATATATATATATATATATATCAGGAACTGAGACATCAATTAGAGTTATGTATCGTGAGAATTGAGAGAGTGTGTGTTAGCATTAGCAGTAAACTGAAAAACTGAGCTGTCTAGTTGTGATGTATTGCAGGTGTGTCATGCCAGACTACCTCCTCCAGAGTTACTCCAGACTATCTCCTCCTGAGCCAAAGCTTAGCTATTTCTTGAGGACACAGCTCTTGTACATCCTTTCAAAGATAAGGAGGTCACAAGGTATGAGAGATTCTTGAACACTTTGCTCTCTCACAACAAATTTCCAAGGTCACTGAGACAAATAGCTGTATTTTCAAGATGGTTTCTCCTCACAATAAACTAGAAGTATTGCCAATCCATCACCAGTACCACAAAAAACCCTGAAAAGCATGACTGTCTTCAACTAACAGTCTTTGGAAAGTAGTGATGGTGAGAGAGCAAGAAGGGCATAAGGTATGAGAGAGAGAGAGAGAGAGAGAGAGAGAGAGAGAGAGAGAGAGAGAGAGAGAGAGAGAGAGAGAGAGAGAGAGAGAGAGAGAGAGAGAGTGTGTGTGTGTGTGTGTGTGTGTGTGTGTTTGGTGTAGCCCTATTTTATCATAGTCCTGAGGCATACAAGCTCATCACATTCTTATTTTTTTATCATTTTTTTTTTTTGTTTGTCTTCCTGCCATCAAGTGTTGGTTAATTAAAGCAATGTTACCTGACCACACTCATTGGCAGTTGTGAAGAGGAGAGCAGAGACCTTGTCAAAACAAGAGAGAAAAGTGTTTATGGCATTGTTAATGTTGTATTTACCTGTGCTGGGTTGAAAATAAACATGTTGATGTAATAAAAGGAATTGTTGTTCTTATTAAGTGTTCTTCTTCAATCAAATGTTACCCTTTCTTGTAGTGGACTACACCAAAAACAAAGGAAAAATTACAATTCACAGAGGCAAAGGAACAAACATTAAACACAGCATGCTAAAAAGAAAGAAAATGTTCAAAATCCTTAGATAAAATTTAAAAAGCATTGAAAATTAGAAAAATCCATAGACAACACAAGGAGAGAGAGAGAGAGAGAGAGAGAGAGAGAGAGAGAGAGAGAGAGAGAGAGAGAGAGAGAGAGAGAATATCCGCGAAAATAAAACCCTTTAATACAAATCTGTGGACATTAATGATTGTTGTGTGTGGAAAGAGAAAAACAAGCGAAGGATGTACTTATTGGTCGTTAAATGGTTCAAGTAAAGGTTACTGAACAACAAAACTTATGATATGCTGTCTGGAATCGTGTCTAATGCGTCTTTTCACCGAGAATTCTCAACAGCAACCCATAAGAGAGGTTGTTGTGTGGGGAAGAGAGAAACAAGCCAAGGATGTACTCACTGGTAGTTAGATAGTTCGAGTAAAGGTTACTCAGCACCCAAACTTATGATATGCTGTTTTGAATAGTGTATAAGACACCTTTTGGACAGGAATTCTCAACAGCAAGGCATAAGCGAGGATGTTGTGTGTGGTTGAGAGAAACGAGCAAAGCATGTACTTAATGGTAGTTGAATAGTTGAAGTAAAGACAGAGGGATAGAGAATTCGCGAAAATAAAAACTCTTAATATGTCATTAAAGTGGTTGTTGTGTGTGGAAAGAGAGAAACAAGCATAGGATGTACTTATTGATAATTGAATAGTTCGAGTAAAGGTTACTCACCACCCAAACTTATGATATGCTGTTTGACATAGTGTACTATGAGGCACCTCTCGGCCGAGAATTCTCAACAGCAAGGCATAAGCGAAGGTGTTGTGTGTGTGTGGGGGGGGGAGAGAGAAACGAGCGAAGCATGTACTTAATAGTAGTTGTATAGTTGAAGTAAAGAGAGAGGGAGAGAGAATCCGCGAAAATAAAAACCATCAATATTTCATTAAAGTGGTTGTTGTGTGTGGAAAGAGAGAAACAAGCATAGGATGTACTTATTGATAATTGAATAGTTCGAGTAAAGGTTACTCAGCACCCACACTTATGATATGCTGTTTGACATAGTGTATAAGGCACCTTTTTGGACAGGAATTCTCGACAGCAAGGCATAAGCGAGGGTGTTGTGTGTGGGGAAGAGAGAAACTAGCGAAGCATGTACTTCATGGTAGTTAAATAGTTCAAGTAAAGAGAGAGAGAAAATTCGCGAAAATAAAAACCATCAATATTTCATTAAAGTTGTTGATGTGTGTGGAAAGAGAGAAACAAGGAAAGGATGTACTTATTGGTAGTTAAATAGTTTCAGTAAAGGTTACTCAGCGCCCAAACTTATGATATGCTGTTTGACATAGTGTATAAGGCACCTTTTTGGACAGGAATTCTCGACAGCAAGGCATAAGCGAGGGTGTTGTGTGTGGGGAAGAGAGAAACTAGCGAAGCATGTACTTCATGGTAGTTAAATAGTTCAAGTAAAGAGAGAGAGAAAATTCGCGAAAATAAAAACCCTTAATATTTCATAAAAGTGGTGGTTGTGTGTGGAAAGAGAGAAACAAGCGAAGGGTGTACTTATTGGTAGTTAAATAGTTCAAGTACAGGTTACTGAACAACAAAACTTATGATATGCTGTCTGGAATCGTGCCTAATGCGTCTTTTGGCCGAGAATTCTCAACAGCAACCCATAAGAGAGGTTGTGTGAGATTGTGTGTTTTATTCTGTTAAAGAAGTGTTTACCAATATATCTGTTCCAATAAAAACGCTAATTATGTTAGTTGTCTGAAAGGCCACGACAAACAGGGAAATGAAAAAAAGAAAAAAAAAAAACCCACATTCATTTATTCATTTATTAGACGGACATTCTCTCTCTCTCTCTCTCTCTCTCTCTCTCTCTCTCTCTCTCTCTCTCTCTCTCTCTCTCTCGTGTGTGTGTGTGTGTGTGTGTGTTTAAAACAGATACATTATCATAGATTTATTTTCTGAACCCTGCCTGTGTGTGTGGTCTCTCTCTCTCTCTCTGGCGTGGGCAATATGTCAAACAGCGAGACAGAAGTAGACCGTGTGTCACTTCCCCTCAGTAACTTACTTTTATCAACGGCATTGACATCCAAGAACGCTATCATTGCTGGAAACTCTAAAACAGAGATGGTGACGAGGTCGGTGCCGAGTGTGGCACAGTGCTGGCGAGCGTCACACCATTTCCTTTCCTCCAGGTGCAGGTGAACACAGCCAAAGATTTCTTGTGGGAAGTCTGGGTCTGGAATGGGAGGGCAGGGCAGGTCTTCTCAGTATAATTAATTTTTGGCCCTACAGGTTGACATACACGATGGTAGCTTATTTTCCTTATATTCACGCTAATTAGCCCCGTATATGTGTTCACTGAAGCCCATGCACACCATTACACACGTAAGGAATGGTATGGGTACTGCATATTCTAGCAAGTTTAGTCAGTTTTGATTCACAAAATGAGAAGTAATACAGTATTGTCATTTTGCGTCTGGCACCACAAGTCACTGAATCAATCCAGTGAGTGAATGATCTTGACAGAACTTGTTGGAAAATGAATTTGTATGTAAGTACATAAAGTATGATAATGAGTACATATAAACATATCTTTTGATTATTTTGTCCCCTAACACAGTCCTGGGAACACTACAAAGATCTTCGTTTCTCGCACTTTGATATCGGTGTTAATGATTTGCATATTGCTTCACACATACGTATACTGGATGTTGACAAGGGATATGAATAAGACGAAATTCTACAGACATTTAATATACAGCAATATGTACATTACCAGCCTTGAAGTTATTCTCTGCCCTCATAAAGCTAACAAAAAGTGAACATCCCTCCATGATGAGATACACGGGAGTTAGGAGACCACAGTAATGTGGCCAGTTTGCCTGGTGGTCTGGTGGTGGAGGGAGGGCAGGGCTAGTCCGATGGAGGGAGTGGGCTGGGAGGGAGCGAAGTGGTGTGCAGCCTGAATCATGGGAAGGGCAGGGAATGAGTGCCTCAGGGGTGAGGAAATGCTGCTACAGTATTACCAAGTGTTTTTTGACTCTTGAGAACTCATTACAGTTTTGATCTGCAGTACAAAAGTTTAAAAATGGCTTCCCTGGAGAGCAAGACATTTGACTTGGCTACTGAATGGCAGGTAGTACAATGTTCCTCTTGCTTCTCCAACAGCTGCTGCATGTCACTCACTCGCTTCACTGCATCAGTGCTTTAGTACAGTGCGAGTACCGCATATCCTTCTCTGAACACTAACAATGTGGCTAAACTGGACGGAAACTTTAACAATAAAAATGTTCGTATAAAAAAATCTCAAAGTTAAAATTTTGTGAATGCGCTTTAACATTAGATAGCCTGAGTGTTACATAGCAAGATGCATCACTGCCCCAGAGCAACCACTGCCAATGACACAATGACAACCTGCTGTCAATCTTTCCTTCACAGAAATACACTGCACTAAGCTTACAAGCAATCTACTCCTTTATTTTATTTTTTTTTTTTCTAAGCAGATGAGTGTTTATCCCTTTCAGTACTGGGATACATTCTTACCACGAATTTGGGGTAAGATTGCATAATTTTATTGAAGGTGTATGGAGGTCAGAAAATTAATGGCCAGAGTCTGTACTACTTTAATCCCCTTACGAGTCTCTGAAGCTGTAGAAAATCGCCAACTACTAACTATTAGAATAAAAATAAAAATGTGTCTCAGTACTGAAGGGGTAAAGCCATCTGTGGGTGAGTGCAGTAATGGGAGCACCAGACACTGCCTGGGTGTGAAGGAGGCTGGCAGGTGGCAGGTGGCAGGTGTCAGGCACGCTGTGTTGCTACACAGAGGCTCTCACTCGATCTTCGCACCCTTAATTGTCACAATAAAGTGACATCTACTGATTGTGTACCTTTTGTCTCATCAATGGCTGAGCCACAGCCGAACCTTTCCATGATAAGTAGATTGACTGGAGTATTGAATTTACAGGTAAAGATGTACATATGTGGGGAATATCAAGATACCTAGTTCATTTTTTGTTGAACCATCTGGTAACACTGAGGAAGTCAACTGACTGACTAACTGACTGCTATTGTTGTGCCAGTGACTGATGCAGAAATTTATTTTGCATTTATCTCAACTCTCACAGCCCACTCTCACCATACCTATGATAACTGGTTATGATTCAAAATGTTATTCTTCTCTAAAAGTGAAAATATTTACATATGTTAATACATGTGCTTGTATATTTTGCTTATTTTTTATGTGAAATATGTATATTTACAGTTATTTCTCCTGAGCAGCCCAGAGATGTGAGGGCTGCTGGCTTTGCTCAGAGAACAAGGGCATTCTGGCTGAAGTCCTGAGCTGGGCAGAGAGTCTAGGCCTGTCTCCTTCACACTGCACTGCAGCCTCTGCTCACCGTGTAGAAAAGTAGTACTCGTATGGAACATAAGGCTACGAGTGACATCTTGCAACCTGCCAGGAGTGGAAGGCTTTGTGTGTGTGTGTGTGTGTGTGTGTGTGTGTGTGTGTGTGTGTGTGTGTGTGTGTGTGCTTGCTACAAGACCACAGACAGTCTAGGCTGCACCGAAAGAGGTAAACAGATGATACTGAAGGGTAAACAGGCAATGGTTCAATGAAGGAAACCTTTTGCTTTTGGCTTCATGACTTGAACACACACAGGAGATCCTCTAGGGGTTTATACTTCAAGTACGTACATTTCATACAGTAAAGCACCTGCAAGATTGGCAATGATCTGCTCACACGGCAAGACAGCAACACAGCAGCAGCATTCTTTTCTCCACCTCCACTGTGCCTCTCATGAGTGCAGAGGCAGATCTACTCACAGTATGAAGCAGAGCCAAATCACTCACTGTCACTCTCAAACTACTATTGCTGCTGCAAAAACTTGTTTTCTTCATATCTTCTCTAGATACATCACACGTCAGAAAGCTAGTAAACAAACATATTATACTGAAAGAGTATCTATTGAGGAGGTTTTCTCTACATTCATCAATTAATTTCAAATTTTACTCCATTTTCACATAAATTTTCATGATATTTAACTTTTCACTTTGCTCAAGTCATCAACTAATTTCCAAACACTCTCCAGTGATATAAGGAGTTCTTGTAAATGTCAGCGACCCACAGGTCAATGACATGTGCTACACTTGAAGGCTTCAATGAATGGATGAGACACGACATCTGCCCCACCCACTGTGTGTCAGTGTGGCCATTCACTGGTCCTTGGTGCAGGTCTCACAGCACAGTTTGTTGTAATACTTGAGTCGACACAGGCGAGCCTTGAACACCAGGTGACAGTTCTTCATCCGGTCCATGCATGACCCCGACCCTGTGTGGAGGATAATCATCAGATCACTTTGTTGTCTGTAAATGTTGGACACAAATTTGATTATTAACAGTCCATGTTAGATAATACTGTACAAGGCATCAAGGTTAACAAAACTTGAAGTTGACAGAGGCTGGTGGCAGGATAGAGGGACAAAGGAGCTGAGTCAAGAAAATAAGCAAGACGAGGGTGATGGTTCAGAGAACCCAGACAGCTGATGGGAGGCAGGTAAGCTCAACCTTCCTCATTGCTCACTCATTCTGTGCTTGGACTAAAGTTAAATAAAACAAGAACAAAAATTTGGGCCCCTATTACTATTAAACTGATTATTAAATTCTATATTTGCCAATAGTTTCTCCTTTTCTGCATCACTTTTTTACAATTGCTGTCATGCTCAATCAACTGCAGTAGCTGTAGCAGGGCCGGGTCAAGCAGGAAGCGAAAAGCACGAGTGCCACGTCCCAAGCCTGACTGCAGCTCTCACTCCAAGTCTGAGTGGCACGAACACAAACAGACTTGAAGCAGTGTGAATGTATTGGATCTGTTCTGAACCAATGGCCAGAGCAGCCAACAATGCTGTGACTGAGGGGCCTGCTTAGTACTTCCAAGCAGCAACAGCAGCAGCAGCAGCAGCAGCATCAGCATCAGCAAGCAAAGTGCTAGTGTGGCAGTATTGCAGAGGGTGTGCCAATGAGTGTACAGCTTCAGTAGTGGTCTGGCCAACCTGTGGGCAGCCCAGGGCGCCACGGCCGGCCGGGTCTGTAGGGAGAAAGGGGCGGATGTGCTCTCCTCCTGGAGGTGTCACGCGAAGAGGAGTCCTTCACACTCTCCACCTCCTCCTCCTCCTCCTCCTCCACCTCCTCCTCCTCTTCAGCCACATTCTCATCTATTGTTGAAAGGTCTTGCTCAGGGTTCTTCTCTGTCTCCCTGTCAGGCTCTGTGTTGTGAGCCTCCAGTGATGCAAAGCCAGTGGTGGCAGCCTCTAGGAACTGCGGGGGTGGCCTCCAGCCTGCTTCAATTTCTACGTTACCTGAAGGCCGGTGGTCTGCACTGCTGTCGCCTGGCATGGAGGGTGCCGTCTGCTGTGGCGGCTCACTCCGGCTGGTGTTATTGACACTCTCGTCTGCTTGCTCTGCAGTCAAGAAAATAGAAAACTTTTATTTCTTCCTTGTGTGTGTGTGTGTGTGTGTGTGTGTGTGTGTATGCATGAGTAAAGAAAATCAGTTCAAATGGTTCTTTTCTAAATGGAACTCTAATGACACATGTATATGAACCATATTTTCTGGAGAAAAAAGAAAAGTGCAAGGCCAGGACCATGCACGGCTCCGACTCACCCTCATGGCAGGACTGAGTGTTGCAGGGCTGGCGGGTGTCTGGCTTGCTGGCTGAGGTGCACCCGAGGGCCGGCTCCAACTGTGCGTTCAAACACTTCACCTCTCGCCGCTGCACGCCACTCCCACACGACACTGAGCACTAAGACACACATGCATGCTTTACACTCACCATTATTCTCAACATTAATAAAGAATACACACTACTATGTAAATTATCATCTCATATTACAGTATCTGATGAAGTAACATTACGATATATGAGAAGTACTGTAGATTTGATTGTCTGATAATTGAAACTGTGGTGCTGCATCTTGACTGGCTCTGTTTCTCTCCAAAATTTTATAGTAGTTTATTGAAAAGAATAAGAGAGAGAGAGAGAGAGAGAGAGAGAGAGAGAGAGAGAGAGAGAGAGAGCCTTACCTGAGACCATTCAGAGGTGTACCACTGTTGGCTGCAGGTAACATTGCATGGCTCACTGGAGTCAGGTCGCAGGTGACCCTTGCATCTTGTCTGGTCGTTGGTGACCCGCCAGCGTCCCTGGAACACAACACACACCACGGCACGGAGGCGGTGACCCTCACCACACTCTGCGTTGCACTCTCCCCAGGGCCCTGCAGGGAAGGGGACATAGTGGTAAGCAGTGACTTGATGGCAATGTGTCAGATGTGGTGGTGAGTGGCCTACCTGGATGTTCTTTCTCAGCATGCTGCCTCTCGTACCACATGTACTTATTCCTCAGTGTTTCCAGTCATGAGCCATTACAGAGACACAGTACACACAATTAAGACAATGACCACCACCACACCTGTAAACCATTTGCCGCCACAGCCCCGGTCTGAGGTGCAGGTCCTGGTGGTGGCGGGGCGCTCCTCAGAGTCGCAAGTATTCTCCTTCACTTGGTTGTCAAAGGCGTCCCCTGAACATTGCACGCGGCGGCGCTGCACTCCTTCCCCACACTCCTCAGAGCAGTGATCCTCCCACGCTGAGAAGAACCAGGTGTCTGTGGCGCACGAACCCATGTCGCACAGCTCCTGTGGCAAGCAACGCCTTAATGAGTCACATGTTCATATGTCTCAGGGTACCCACTGTCTCCATACAACTTCACAGAGTTATGGTATATATGTATGTATACATCAGTGTCCTTCAGGTGCGCATATATATCACTTAGTCTATTATCTAACTTTCTTGAACACTAAATACAACTTCACACACACACACACACACACATATATACCTGATTACTAGGTTTGCTCCTGACTTCACACTGGTCTTCAGGTACTTGGCCTTCTGGAGTCTTGCAAGTGACTTCCCGGTGTCTGGTGCCAAGGCCGCACTGGGATGAACACGTGCCCCAGGGCCCCGCCTCCCAGGCTGGCGCCGCATTACAGGCCGGCATCTCACACACCTTAATAGAACAAATCTCAATAACAACACAAACACTCCACACACTCCTGTAGAGTAAGTCTACATCCACACAATTACATATGACACTCCTGCTGTATGAAGGAGAAGAGATCTAGGGATGCAAGGTCAGGAATAAATAAAGACTCTCATCCAATCATTTCAGTGAAGTTCTTATGAGTAAATCTCTTATAGACAGAAACACACCAACAAATTCTCTGTGAAGCTAATTCAAACCTATTTTCAGTTTTAAATTCAAGCTAAGGTAGAGGTGATGACCCAATTGTTGCCAGAACCTATACTAGTTTCTTCTCATGCACTTGCCCTGAGCTGTGTGCCTCATGCCTCACCTGTGCCTTGGCCATGGGGGAGGGAGAAAGGCACGCCCCCTCTGGCTCCATCACGTGCTGATCGGAGGAAAGCCTCACCAGGCAAGTGAACGATCTGGTCTGGACACCCAAGCCACACGTCACACTGCACGGCCCCCACTCCCCCGGCATCCATCTGTGTGACATGGTGGGCTACAGATCTCACAGTGACAGGTTCAAATATTTGATTATTTTGCATTGAGGAGAAGATGAAACATGAAGTGCTCCGTGTGTGTGTGTGTGTGTGTGTGTGTGTGGGTGGGTGGGTAGGTGACCTACGTAGGTGGGCACGGCCTGAGATTGCAGCGAACGGTCTCCTCAGCAGGGCGGGGAAGGCCGTTGCAGAAAGTAGATGGCACTTCATTCCCTCTTTTCCTCTTCATACACACCACACGCGTTGTTTGGGAGCCTGAGAGAGAGAGAGAGAGAGAGAGAGAGAGAGAGAGAGAGAGAGAGAGAGAGAGATGGAAGAGGGTAGTGAAAATGTTGAGATAATAGGTAAGGAAAGAAAAGATAAGAAGAAATGTACAGAAAACAAGGAAAAATATTGAGTAGTGAAAAATATTCTTTAGCTGCATTCACAACACCACTCCAGCTACACCAGTGATAACAATAGATACATTACAATCACCACCACCACCACCACTCACCTCCACCACATGTCTCGGAGCAGCTGTTGAAACCCGCCACCTTCCACTCGTACCTTTTCCTTCTTGACTTTCCATTATTATTCCTCTTCTTGTTCCTCTTTTTCCCTCTCGCTTCTTTCTTCTTTTTCTTCTCTTCTTCCTGCTGCTCCTTCCACCAGGACGAGGACTGGATGGAGTTCCCACCCGGAGAATGTGCATCATTTACTGGACCTGAAGGAGAAGCAAGCATGTTTTATTGTTGATCAGTGACCCCTTCCTCTTAACCCCTTCAGTACTGGGACGCATTTTTATCATGATTTTTTTTCTTCTTTTTTTGGTGTGATTAGACGAAGAAGGGTCTATAGAGGTGAGAAGATTAAGGACCAGAGTCTTCACTATCTTAATGCCCCATACACGTTTCTGTGTAAAATCGCCAAATGGTAAACAGAATAAATATGAAAACGTGTGAAGCCATTAATGCTGCCATGTACGGGAACAAAGGGCCAATATAGCAAGGTTCCCTCACTGTTGTACTGACTATAGAACACTAAGATTGGTACAGGGCAGAGGGGCAACCAGTACCGAGTATGCTGAAGTCTAGGGACCCACCACGACCAGCTAGGGCTCATATAACCTTTTTAAATTTTTAGTGTTAAATGTCTAGGGATCTGGGGGAGGAGGTGATAGGAAACACAGCTGTAGAGGGTTGGGTTGATTCTCGACCAGTTTCGCTAATGGCTTCTTCATGAGAACGATGAAGCCATAAGAGAACAGGTCGGGAACAAACTCAACTCTTTACAACTGTGATTCCTTTCAGTGTCAAGTGAAACTAACATCAATCTATATTACTTTAATAAATAACAAGAAAGGAAAGCACAAATTTTTTGTACTTATTTATCTATTTTTCTATTTATTTCTTTTTTAGTGTGTGAAAGGAGGTGAGGGAGAGAATGTTGAAAGACCCAAAGAAGTTCCAAGGCAAAGGTTAATACGTTAGTGAGGGCAAAGAAGCAAGGTCCCTTGTTGCCCATCACTGGGAAGGGGATAATGGCTTTGGGTGAGGTCAAACTAATACATTACAAGGAAAAGAAGGAAATAATGGATTATTGAAATGTAACGCTGAACTAAAACTGGGAAAATGGGGTGACAAATACATAAAAAAACACACACATAGGAAACTGATTAACTATTTTTATAACATAGAGTGTCAACCCTCACCTAAAACGAACTTCCCTATACACACACACACACACACACACACACACACACACACACACACACACACACACACACACTTTTTTTTTTTTCATTTTCATCACGGAGACTAATACCATACTAGTTTTTCTGAACAATACCTGAGGGTGGCGTCCGGCTGGCAGGTCCTCCAGGCACGAGAGGGTTGAGAGGGTTGTCGGACACTCTGGAACGCTGTGGAGAGCCGGGCACCACCGCCAGCAGCCGTTGTGAGGACGTGGGTCCCATGGGCAGACGGTACTCATATTTGATGCCTGCGTTGACTGACTGGTAGAAGAGCTGTGTGGGGAAGTGAAAAGAAAACACATATTTTACACATGCACACCCACCCACCCACACACACACACACACACAGAAAAGAGTGACACATTGTAATGAAATGACACAAAATAATACAACATGTGGTGACGAGCTAAAGGAAAGTGTGCAACATTTGATTATAGACTGTGAGCAAGACAAAGTGACAACGAAAACGAAAGAAATACATGGACAGGCAGGCAGGCAAGAATAAAGACACACACACACACACACACACACACACACACACACACACACACACACACACACACACACACACACACAGACACAAGGCTTTGTTTCCATCATTAAGTGAATTAAGTCATTGTTCAAAGCCGAATGGACACAAGGAAGCCACTGACTGGAACAATTTTATCTTCTATCAATGAGCTTTTGAATATTCACATCCTTTTCATGTTGGTTCATCTATTTCTACACTAAGCTCAGACACACACACACACACACACACAAACACACACACACACACACACACACACACACACACACACACACACACACACACAAACACACACACACACACACACACACCTGTTCACGTTCTTGTAATCCCCCATGCTAAACTTACACTGGTATATAAAGATTGAATAAAAAGGTCTATTCAGAATCTATCATGTCAAAAGTTGAACAATGAAGAGTGAGTGAAATGAAGACACCAAACATCATCTTACTATGACATCGACGGGCTGGACCAGTGGACCCTTGGCAGTCAGCATGTCCCCCGTGAAGAAGTCTGACCGCTGATAGGTGAAGGCAGTGCCGGCCGAGTAGTAGTGGCCTGAGACATTGGCCATCCAGTTGCCATTGAGGAAGAACTCCCCTTCCTGGTGTCGCAAGGCTGAGGAAGACAGTCAGTCAGTAAGGTGGGAGGCAATTTGAGGTTAAAACTATTCACTTCATTCATCACACTTCCACTTTCAAATTGTAATTTCTCCTTTACTCTTTTGAGGGGACTGTTATCTTTAATGAGCCTTTTTTTCTCTCTTTTTCTTAGAATCATTGGCCAGAACACCTCAAGATATAAAAAATCTGAATTAACAAAATGACATCAGACATTACCAGCAACAGAAACACGTCTATTTCATTCATTCATCACACTTCTACTTTCAAATAATATGTTTTCTCTGCTCTTTGGAAATGGTTAACTTAATGAGCCCCTTTTTCTCTCTTTCTTGTAGTCTTTGGCCAGAACACCTCTAAGATATTTATAAAAAACTGAATGAACAAAATGACATCAGGTCCATGTACCAGAGCATGAGAATCTTCCCTCCGACACTCTTCTAATGTAAGATAACTTCCCGTATTCTTAAACACTGTGCTCTCTCACCATCATTATCTTCTAAAGGCTCAGGTTGAAGATAAACATGATTTTAAGGATATCATTATGGTTTTGGTGATGGATTCGCAATATTTCTAATTAATCAAAAGGAGAAACTATCTTGAAAACCCGAATAGTCGTCTCTGTGATCTTGGAAAACTGTGGTGAGAGAGCAAAGTGTTTAAGAATACGGGCCAAAAAACAAAAAGTGAAGCGTGACTCACCGAGGAAGTTCGCTGAGGGCTTCACTTGTTGAATGGTGATGTTGGCGGCGCCGCGGGGTAGTGTCGCTATCATGTTGTATCCATAAGGCATCTTTGGGTTGGAGAAGATGCCGGCGATGACTCTACAGGTGCTGTTGTCCCCGCCACACACGCCACACGAGTCAAGCTGCAGCCCGGACCCCAGCAAGCCATCACAACCCACGGCCTGGTGGTGGTGGTGGTGGAACAGTTCATAACATGGTAGTAGTGTAAGAACATTAATGAAGCTGTATGATACCATCAAGCCCGCACACGGCAATCCCTGTATGAAACCTACTTACATATTTTCATCTATAATCTTCCTTCATAAATTTTTCAAAGGATTGATAACATCCTGATATGATTAACCTATACAAAAGCTTACATATACAAGAACACCATTTTCTCTTATCATTTGTGGCAAGAACCAACACATGAGCGAGCATCTGCCAGTACTGTGTTGTGGTAGTCTTGGACCCAGCACACAGCACACAGCACACAGCACACGGTACACAGCAAGCAGCACCCAGCACCCAGCATCCAGCACACAGTATTTACCATGCAGCGGCCGGCCACACAGATGCGGTTGGCGCCAGGTGCCCCACACATGGTGCCGTCAATGACAGTCCGGTTGAGGGTGGCATAGAAGCTGAGGCCCACAGCACGGCAGTTGAGGGCACAGGATTCAGGAGCTGTGAGGGAGGGGTGATGATGTGTTACTAAAAATATGGCAGGGGAAATGTATGCAAGCAGCTCACTTCAGCTACTCTTGGTAATAAACACAAGGGAAGAACCACACTGCTTTCCTGAGCCTGGCAATACGGAAAATGATATCATAAAAACATAAGAAAATGAGGGAAGCTGCACGAGGCCGTTAGACCTATTCGTGGCACTCCCTGTGTGAGCACCGCTGCCTAATTCCATCTATCATCCTCATCCATAATCTTGTCCAATCTTCTTTTAAAACTCCCCATTGTCTGAGCACTAACAACATGATTACTGAGTCTGTTCCACTCATCAACTACCTTATTTTGAAAACCGGTTCCTTCCTATTTCTCTCCCAAACCAACATTTCTTGAAGACTGGCCAGCCCACCCACACACACGGAGCTCACTTGCACCCTACTCAGTGCCATCCCTCAACTGACCGTCGCCAACACCCCTGGGAAGGCTATTAAGAGAAGAGAAGATGGATAGAAGGTGGAAAGAGAGCAATGTGACAGATGCATAGTACGTACTGTCATAGTATGGTTCCCAGGTGTAGAACCTCCTGTTGAAGGGCGTCTTGTTGAACGAGGCGCACTGCTCTCGTCGGAAGTCCACATAGCCAATCCCACAAGACTGCGGAAAGAGTTAAACATGAACATTTTGAATCTAATCATCAGCTTATCAACACATACAAAGGGAAACAAACCATGTGCTGCCAATCAACCCTCAGAGCAAAAATTTCCACTTAATATGACGACCTTATCTGAGAGGAAGGTTTCAAGACATTTGTCCCTGACTTTTGGCTAACTCTTTGGACTGGCAAATTAGTGGGCTTTTTATTTTCACTGCTTTTGTTACCTTGGCCAGCTTCCCCCTCTTGCATAAAAAAATATAACCTGAGATGACATCAATCACTCTGAGACATTTCTTCTTGCTGTCCGTACAATCCACTCTCAACATTACACTACTTAGAAAATGTAAAATCTAATCTTCACCACTTATATATATATAATAAATGTATAGCGTTGAGTATCACAGACTGGATGCCGCAGGGAAAGGCTTTACGGGTCCAGGTGGTTTTGATAGGAGCGGCTGTACAGTTTGGTCTCCTCACCTGAGTGTTGCACAGCTGGAATCTCCGGTACAGACCCACACACTTGCTGCCGCTCCTGCTGTGGCTCATTGAACTCCTCCGTCTCGTTCTCATCCTGCTCCGCCTGCAAGAAAATGGCCAAGCGTGAGTCACTCCCCTACACACACACACACACACACACACACACACACACACACACACACACACACACACTATCTCATCTCCTCTGGCTTTCCTCCAATTCTATGATTCAAGTTGGAAGCAAAATCATAAAAAAGTACGAGTTTGATGAGAGTACCTATTAAAATTGTGCATATAAGAACACATGCAGAAGAGCATGAACAGTAAGTCGATAGAGAAAATGAATAAATAAATAAAAATGGGAAAAATTACACTCATTTAGTCAGAACACGACAAGGAAGAGCATGAGAGGGGATAACACTAACCGGTTACTCATTAGACACTCCCGAGACTGGATGGACACGCCGCCCCCGCAGGACCTGGAGCACGGCGTCCAGGTTGACCACTCCCCCCAGGTCCCGCCGCGGCCCTGCTCACGGTGCTGCAGCCTCTCCATCACCATCCTGTGCACCTGCAACGCAACCACCAATTAATGAAAACGTGATAAAAGTGTCATAAAAAAGTCAACACGTGGTAAATCAAAACTTATTGTTCCATAACTTTTCCTGCAACACAAAGACAGCACAAGAAAATGAATGGTCAGTCTTTATTGTCATAATCTCCACATAAGTTTCTGCAGCTGTATAAAATCACCAAGAAGCAAAATAAATATGTGACTGAAGGGGTTGGAAGCACGATAAAAGTCTCACGGTAGAGATAGTGATAGGAAGCAGTCACACATTTGCGTTCTCTACTTTTCATCTTGGCAGACGTCGCATCTCACACCTTCACTTCCCCACTTCCTCCTTCCCACATAGATTATCCGTTTAAAGAAGAACTACATACCACTTCACTATTTATAGAGCAGAGATCCAGCCGCTCGCATGTCACCGAGGTCAAAACCAAATAAATAAAGACGACTTGTCACTTGCGGTTCACTGTTACCCTGGTGTGACTGCAGCAAAACACATGAGGATGAGGAAGCGCAAGAGAAAAATAGTCTTTTATAAATGTTTATCCCTTTCAGTACAGTGGAGGTTGCAACACACACACACACACTCTCTCTCTCTCTCTCTCTCTCTCTCTCTCTCTCTCTCTCTCTCTGAAACGAGGAAGAGGAAGAAGACGAAAGAGAGCGCGGGGCAGCTAAGAGGTCTAAATGAGCGCTTTCTTATCGGTGTGAGCATCGGCGCACTGGTTACGTCTTGCGGCGCGTAGAGTGAGGCCGTAATGTGTCTACTTACAGACCAGAAATTATGGTGATTCCTGAGATAAGCGTAAATATATGTTAGCTGCTTCAGGAAATATGATCTTGTACGTGATACGACAGGGAGTTTGTTTGTTTTTCTGATAGGGGTTCATTCTCTCTCTCTCTCTCTCTCTCTCTCTCTCTCTCTCTCTCTCTCTCTCTCTCTCTCTCTCTCTCTCTCTCTCTCTCTCTCTCTCTCTCTCACCCACACACACTTGTTTGTTATTCATATGGAGAACAGCTATCACGACCAACTTAATCTCCCCACGAAGGTCAAGTAGCGGTGACCCAGGCTCGTGTCAGCAGAGAGGCGGCCACGCTGGTCAGGGCCAGATGGCAGGTTGGCGATGTGTAGCCTTACCATGGTGCGTGTTTCACTCCTTGCAACATCAGGATTGCTTTTTTGTTATATGTAAGAGGGGGAAGCAGGACAATAGGGGGAAAAAAACAATGAAATTAAAAAGTACACTAATTTGCCAGTCCCCTTAAAGTTCAAAACAGTTAGCCGTAAGGTAGGGACAAAGGGACATATAATAACTCCATACTGTTTTTCTGCCTTCCCCCGATACATGGAAATCAAGAGTGAGATATAGGAGAGAGGAAATTAGAACTCTAATTTTACTCCTCGCAACATCAGGTCGCTTAAAATCCACACGATCAAACATGAAAATGGACTTACATGTCTGGAGTATCTTATATCACATTACATGGAGAACAAATTACAAACTCTGTAGTGTTTCCCTGCCGCGCCAACAAATGGAAAATAAGGTTGGGATGCAGAAAAGAGGAGTTGTATCTTATATCACGGTTCTTGCAATATCAGAGAAACTTGTAACCATTAAAAACAAAACGTAAATGAATCTAGGAACTCTCCATTGTTTCTTTGCCTGGCCTGGTAAAAGAACAAAGGTTGGGACAAAGAAAATAGAAAATTATAGTTAACTTTAGATTCCTGGTAATATGACGCGGCTTGTAAATCACATCAACGGACATTATTAAAGTACGTGAACCTTCGAACTACTAATAATTTCTCTACTAAAGCTACAATAAATAAAAAAAAAAGTAGCGCTCATTTCTTTGTCCTCGTGAGATCAGGGAGGGAGCTTTCAACCCATCAGACTTAACTTACAAACTCCTCTGTTGTTTCCTCTGCCTCATCAACACACGCCACAGAAAGTTGGGGTAAAGAAAACTCAAACACCAGATGAATCAAACACATACACACACACACACACACACACACACACACCGGGGCAAGATAAATGGGCGGGCCTCTTAATGCATGGCCCCCTCGCAGCAAATAGGCGCTGTACGGGATGTAACTCGACGGGTTGTGGCCTCGCTGTCCTGATGTGTGGTGTCCTCTTAAAGTCCATATTCAGAAATGCTTTGCTCACTCACCACGACTATTTTCCAAGGCCAGAGAGAGAGATTAGCGAGGTTTTCAAGAGTGTTTCTCCATTTAAAATGCAGAAATCTGGTCAATCTTTCATCAGAACCGTAAAAAATCCCTTAAAAACTCGTGTACATTGAAATAAAGCCTTTTGAAATAGTGGAGGTGTAGCATACAAGCATTTGAGAATAGGAGCTTTAGTCCTAACCAGAGAGAGAGAGAGAGAGAGAGAGAGAGAGAGAGAGAGAGAGAGAGAGAGAGAGAGAGAGAGAGAGAGAGAGAGAGAGAGAGAGAGAGAGAGAGAGAATATATTTTTTAATCGAAGTAGTATGTGTGTATATATAAATTTCTGCGGCACTAATATTCACTGAACACTTTACTGCAATAAAGATAAACTCGCATAACACATGATAACAGCAGCAAGAGGTGTGAGTGGCAATGGACACTAAACAGAGACACACACACAGACTCCCTTCTCACCAGCCACCAGTGCTCCTCCCTCCACCACACCCACGGGCCCCGACACGCGTCACCTGAAACTTCCACTCGCAGGTGTTTAAACTCTATGACTCCCTGGAGCTTGTGGGAGGAGAGACAAGGGGTAAGTAAAGCACGGCATGTCTGGTGAGGATGGCAAATGAGCGTGTATCAGTGATCCTAATACTTTTTTTATGTTACAAGGGTTCAGCAAAGTAAAGTGTGATGAAGAAAAAAAGTTCACTGAGGTCCCGGTACTTAAAAATGGTTTATAGAAAGGAGTTTTGTTTTCATTTATTTGTTTATTTTGTATCTATTTTTATATTGGATAAAAACTGTATGTATAGTTAGATGCATGTAGTTTCCTGTCTTTTCCATATGTCACATCACTAATACATTTACTTTAGAGACGAATGTAAGATGTGCTGTGGTTGGATATTTTGAAATGCAGCCTTGATTTAACGCTGTTGCCTTCCCACACACATTCTTCCTGATGAAATAATAACGCTGATTAATTCTTCATCTCTGCTTTTAAGGCACAGCTCAGTCGCCTCATTCATCACTGTCTGCTTGTAGAATGACACGAAGACCTTAAAATCTTACAAAATCACGCGCTCAGCTTCAGTGCGTGCTTGAGAGGCGGGAGATGTAACACGCTGGTGCCCCCTCACTGGAATTCCCTCCCTGCCTCCCCCCTTCTGTATTCTTCTTTCCTGTGAATTGAACTCTTTCAGGAGGGAGGTTTCAAGATAATCCTTCAATTCTGAATGATCTATTTTACTTATTCTTTACTGGATGGCACCGCAGTGGATGTATTATTCATTTATGTTTTTCTTTTTAGTTTTCCTCGGTGAATTGGCCAGGAGCAGTGATGCCCGCCGCGATAACTGAAACACCTATTACAACACAGCCAGAGACAGTCACACAATACTTCCTCCTATCCTGTGGCCTCGTGCTGACACAAACACGCCCACACCCCAACACACTCACACGCCCACACACTCATCTACCACATCAATTCTTGGCTTGCTGATACACGGCCACGCGTTACTCGAGGCGTACCACTTTTGTTCTTTCCCTCGGGCCAGTGAGCGCCGCCAGCCTCTTCAAAAACACCGTTCATCACATTTCCTTGTTCCTCTTCATTTCATCGATCAATAATACGAAAGGGAATGGGAAGGACTCAGCAGATTACGAAGGCGAGGGATTGGGGAGGAGGAAATACATAGATGAAGAAAAAGAAGGAGGAAAATGAAGATGAAAAAAAAGAATGTTTGAATGAAATTTGTGTTTTATTGACGAGAGTCGTGATGGAGAGAGAGGTGAAGGGAAATGATTCTACCTTACTTATTTCTCTCTCTCTTCTCTTGTCTCCTCCCTCCATCACCATCTTTCCTCATCATCATCATTTGCCTCCTTTCCTCTATCACCATTTGAATAAAAAAGACAAAAAAACGAAAGCTATCACATCATTATAATCACATAAAGTACATTTCTGCTTAATTGGAACATATTTTGCCGTGTGAAATGCTCTCTCTCTCTCTCTCTCTCTCTCTCTCTCTCTCTCTCTCTTCTGTCACTCGCTGGTTTCAAAGTTTCGCCGGAGCCCGTGGTAAGCAAAACGTTCATTATTATTCTCACTGTAAAGGGAATGAAGTCACACCGCATTTAGGACACCAGCTGGACCCAGAGGCGGATGGAGCCTGACTGGGCCGCTCTGTGCTTAGGAAAGTAGCGAAGAGGAGGAGGAGGAGGAGGAGGAGGTGCGGTGGTGGAGAAAGGATAAGACGCGTTAAATATAGCTCACAACCTAAAGAACAAAAAGAAAGAAACATATGAAACAGAGCGCGGGGTATTCTGGGAAGGGAAAAGTGGGACAGTAATTCATTAAGAGATTGTGTTACGAAATGATGAGACAAAAAGAGATTCCGGTGAAAGACAGAGAAAAAAATATTAAGAGGGGCATAGCTTAGCGCAGAGAGAGAGAGAGAGAGAGAGAGAGAGAGAGAGAGAGAGAGAGA
>CM035219.1:7487439-7499780 GCA_020233015.1 Callinectes sapidus
GAAGACGAAAGAGAGCGCGGGGCAGCTAAGAGGTCTAAATGAGCGCTTTCTTATCGGTGTGAGCATCGGCGCACTGGTTACGTCTTGCGGCGCGTAGAGTGAGGCCGTAATGTGTCTACTTACAGACCAGAAATTATGGTGATTCCTGAGATAAGCGTAAATATATGTTAGCTGCTTCAGGAAATATGATCTTGTACGTGATACGACAGGGAGTTTGTTTGTTTTTCTGATAGGGGTTCATTCTCTCTCTCTCTCTCTCTCTCTCTCTCTCTCTCTCTCTCTCTCTCTCTCTCTCTCTCTCTCTCTCTCTCTCTCTCTCTCTCTCTCTCTCACCCACACACACTTGTTTGTTATTCATATGGAGAACAGCTATCACGACCAACTTAATCTCCCCACGAAGGTCAAGTAGCGGTGACCCAGGCTCGTGTCAGCAGAGAGGCGGCCACGCTGGTCAGGGCCAGATGGCAGGTTGGCGATGTGTAGCCTTACCATGGTGCGTGTTTCACTCCTTGCAACATCAGGATTGCTTTTTTGTTATATGTAAGAGGGGGAAGCAGGACAATAGGGGGAAAAAAACAATGAAATTAAAAAGTACACTAATTTGCCAGTCCCCTTAAAGTTCAAAACAGTTAGCCGTAAGGTAGGGACAAAGGGACATATAATAACTCCATACTGTTTTTCTGCCTTCCCCCGATACATGGAAATCAAGAGTGAGATATAGGAGAGAGGAAATTAGAACTCTAATTTTACTCCTCGCAACATCAGGTCGCTTAAAATCCACACGATCAAACATGAAAATGGACTTACATGTCTGGAGTATCTTATATCACATTACATGGAGAACAAATTACAAACTCTGTAGTGTTTCCCTGCCGCGCCAACAAATGGAAAATAAGGTTGGGATGCAGAAAAGAGGAGTTGTATCTTATATCACGGTTCTTGCAATATCAGAGAAACTTGTAACCATTAAAAACAAAACGTAAATGAATCTAGGAACTCTCCATTGTTTCTTTGCCTGGCCTGGTAAAAGAACAAAGGTTGGGACAAAGAAAATAGAAAATTATAGTTAACTTTAGATTCCTGGTAATATGACGCGGCTTGTAAATCACATCAACGGACATTATTAAAGTACGTGAACCTTCGAACTACTAATAATTTCTCTACTAAAGCTACAATAAATAAAAAAAAAAGTAGCGCTCATTTCTTTGTCCTCGTGAGATCAGGGAGGGAGCTTTCAACCCATCAGACTTAACTTACAAACTCCTCTGTTGTTTCCTCTGCCTCATCAACACACGCCACAGAAAGTTGGGGTAAAGAAAACTCAAACACCAGATGAATCAAACACATACACACACACACACACACACACACACACACCGGGGCAAGATAAATGGGCGGGCCTCTTAATGCATGGCCCCCTCGCAGCAAATAGGCGCTGTACGGGATGTAACTCGACGGGTTGTGGCCTCGCTGTCCTGATGTGTGGTGTCCTCTTAAAGTCCATATTCAGAAATGCTTTGCTCACTCACCACGACTATTTTCCAAGGCCAGAGAGAGAGATTAGCGAGGTTTTCAAGAGTGTTTCTCCATTTAAAATGCAGAAATCTGGTCAATCTTTCATCAGAACCGTAAAAAATCCCTTAAAAACTCGTGTACATTGAAATAAAGCCTTTTGAAATAGTGGAGGTGTAGCATACAAGCATTTGAGAATAGGAGCTTTAGTCCTAACCAGAGAGAGAGAGAGAGAGAGAGAGAGAGAGAGAGAGAGAGAGAGAGAGAGAGAGAGAGAGAGAGAGAGAGAGAGAGAGAGAGAGAGAGAGAGAGAGAATATATTTTTTAATCGAAGTAGTATGTGTGTATATATAAATTTCTGCGGCACTAATATTCACTGAACACTTTACTGCAATAAAGATAAACTCGCATAACACATGATAACAGCAGCAAGAGGTGTGAGTGGCAATGGACACTAAACAGAGACACACACACAGACTCCCTTCTCACCAGCCACCAGTGCTCCTCCCTCCACCACACCCACGGGCCCCGACACGCGTCACCTGAAACTTCCACTCGCAGGTGTTTAAACTCTATGACTCCCTGGAGCTTGTGGGAGGAGAGACAAGGGGTAAGTAAAGCACGGCATGTCTGGTGAGGATGGCAAATGAGCGTGTATCAGTGATCCTAATACTTTTTTTATGTTACAAGGGTTCAGCAAAGTAAAGTGTGATGAAGAAAAAAAGTTCACTGAGGTCCCGGTACTTAAAAATGGTTTATAGAAAGGAGTTTTGTTTTCATTTATTTGTTTATTTTGTATCTATTTTTATATTGGATAAAAACTGTATGTATAGTTAGATGCATGTAGTTTCCTGTCTTTTCCATATGTCACATCACTAATACATTTACTTTAGAGACGAATGTAAGATGTGCTGTGGTTGGATATTTTGAAATGCAGCCTTGATTTAACGCTGTTGCCTTCCCACACACATTCTTCCTGATGAAATAATAACGCTGATTAATTCTTCATCTCTGCTTTTAAGGCACAGCTCAGTCGCCTCATTCATCACTGTCTGCTTGTAGAATGACACGAAGACCTTAAAATCTTACAAAATCACGCGCTCAGCTTCAGTGCGTGCTTGAGAGGCGGGAGATGTAACACGCTGGTGCCCCCTCACTGGAATTCCCTCCCTGCCTCCCCCCTTCTGTATTCTTCTTTCCTGTGAATTGAACTCTTTCAGGAGGGAGGTTTCAAGATAATCCTTCAATTCTGAATGATCTATTTTACTTATTCTTTACTGGATGGCACCGCAGTGGATGTATTATTCATTTATGTTTTTCTTTTTAGTTTTCCTCGGTGAATTGGCCAGGAGCAGTGATGCCCGCCGCGATAACTGAAACACCTATTACAACACAGCCAGAGACAGTCACACAATACTTCCTCCTATCCTGTGGCCTCGTGCTGACACAAACACGCCCACACCCCAACACACTCACACGCCTACACGCCCATCTACCACATCAGTCTTGGCTTGCTGATACACGGCCACGCGTTACTCGAGGCGTACCACTTTTGTTCTTTCCCTCGGGCCAGTGAGCGCCGCCAGCCTCTTCAAAAACACCGTTCATCACATTTCCTTGTTCCTTTTCATTTCATCGATCAATAATACGAAAGGGAATGGTAAGAACTCAGCAGATTACAAAGGCGAGGGATTGGGGAGGAGGAAATACATAGATGAAGAAAAGAAGGAGGAAAATGAAGATGAAAAAAAAGAATGTTTGAATGAAGTTTGTGTTTTATTGACGAGAGTCGTGATGGAGAGAGAGGTGAGGGGAAATGATTCTACCTTACTTATCTCTCTCTCTTCTCTTGTCTCCTCCCTCCATCACCATCTTTCCTCATCATCATCATTTGCCTCCTTTCCTCTATCACCATTTGAATAAAAAAAGACAAAAAAACGAAAGCTATCACATCATTATAATCACATAAAGTACATTTCTGCTTAATTGGAACATATTTTGCCGTGTGAAATGCTCTCTCTCTCTCTCTCTCTCTCTCTCTCTCTCTCTCTCTCTCTCTCTCTCTCTCTCTCTCTCTCTCTCTCTCTCTCTCCCCCCTGTTACTCGCTGGTTTCAAAGTTTCGCCGGAGCCCGTGGTAAGCAAAACGTTCATTATTATTCTCACTGTAAAGGGAATGAAGTCACACCGCATTTAGGACACCAGCTGGACCCAGAGGCGGATGGAGCCTGACTGGGCCGCTCTGTGCTTAGGAAAGTAGCGAAGAGGAGGAGGAGGAGGAGGAGGAGGAGGAGGAGGAGGAGGAGGAGGAGGTGCAGGGGTGGAGAAAGGATAAGACGCGTTAAATATAGCTCAAAACCTAAAGAACAAAAAGCAAGAAACAAATGAAACAGAGCGAGGGGTATTCTGGGAAAGGAAAAGTGGGACAGTAATTCATTAAGAGATTGTGTTACGAAATGATGAGACAAAAAGAGATTCCGGTGAAAGACAGAGAAAAAAAATATTAAGAGGGACATAGCTTAGCGCAGAGAGAGAGAGAGAGAGAGAGAGAGAGAGAGAGAGAGAGAGAGAGAGAGAGAGAGAGAGAGAGAGAGAGAGAGAGAATCATATATCACATACTGTTTGTGTAAATAAGATGACATCAGTTTTATCTTTAGTTAACCCTGTGTGTGTGTGTGTGTGTGTGTGTGTGTGTGTGTGTGTGTGTGTGTGGTGTGTGTGTGTGTGTGTGTGTGTGTGTGTGTGTGTGTGTGTGTGTTGCTGTTATGTAAATACAGACGAGTGCTTACTTCCTCACACGCAGAAACCCAAACCCACAATTACTCGGCGAAAAAGTAGTGACTGATGGATCTCCTGTCTTCCGGGGCCACCAGCAGCCAATTGAAACTATACGTGACACAGATAGATAGGTAGATAAATAGATAGACAGACAGACAGACAGACAGACAGAGAGAGATAGATAGATAGGTATTGATCACAACGAAATGTTATCTTTACAAAATCTCTGAAAATATGTTCCATCCCAAATGGTTTCCTTTAGAATTTATGAATAACACACACAGCCTTATTCTGAGACATTTTCGTTCCACATCTCCACTATCTTGTTTTGAAAGGCTCTTGTTAAAGTTATACAGGTTTATAGGGATTTTTTTATGGTTCTAGAGTGACATAAGAGCAAATTTCTGCCCGATTTACAGGAAACATGCTTTTAAAAGGTGTTTGATGAATCTACACCAGTTTTTAAGGAGGTATTCACTAATTCAATATCATTTGCAGAAGAATCACTCTTTCAAAAGCAAATAGATAAGAATACAAGTGTTTTCAACCGATATTTTTACAGTTCTAATGATAAGTTGATAAGATTTCTGCACTATTAACTGTAGGAACGCTCTTGACAACCTGGCTACAAGTGTCTATGAACATTGGAAATAATGGAAATCGAGAAAGTATCGCCCGCATTCACAAACGCCTTGCTCTTTCACCACGACAATTTTCCAAGGCCACAGAGACGACTAACCGGGTTTTGAAGACAATTCCTCTTTCTAACAACCTAGAAATCTTGCGAATCCATCACCAGAGCCATAAAAGATATCCTTAAAAACGCCAATATCTCCAATTACAGCCTTCGGAAAGCAGCGGTGGTGAAAGATCCAAGAAACACTTTACTACCTCACCAAGAGTATTTTCCAAGGCCATAGAGATTAGCGGGGTTTTCAAAAGTGTTTCTCCAGTTAATACTTCGGAACTCTCGTCAATCTGCCTCTAGAACCATAAAAAATACCTTAAAAAACTCTGAATTTGAATAAAGCCTTCTGAAATAGTGGAGGTGAAGCATGGCAGTATTTGAGAACACAGGACCGAGCGTTTCAGAATACGAACCTAAAGTATTTCAGAACACCAGCCTGCACAGTTACGCTCTCTCTCTCTCTCTCTCTCTCTCTCTCTCTCTCTCTCTCTCTCTCTCTCTCTCTCTCTCTCTCTCTCTCTCTCTCTCCGTCACAAACACCATCACCTCCGCATCCCACGTCTCATTTGTTGATCTTACCGCAACGTGTCTATTTTTTCTCCCTCTGGCACGGGCGGCAAAAAACTCTTCCTTCAGATGTGGTATTTTGGGCTCAACCTTCCCGCCACGGCGATAAATTAACCTGTTTGCTGACACAGGTGGAGGTGGAGTGTTTCCCTTGCACACCTGGCCATCACCCTGCCTCCCTTCCATTTCTCCATTAATCCCACCAATCACACCTCCTACCCCTCAAATCCCTAGCCCCCCCTGCCCTCCCCGCCTCTCTCTTTCTCTCTCTTTCTCTGGTTGAAACGGTGGGCTAATGGAGGTGAGCGGGTGGGTGGGTGGGTGGGTGGGTGGGTGGATAAGAGACTTGTGGCTTGTTCCATGGCGACAAGGTGGGGCCGCTGACATCAGGTTAAACACGCCCTGTATTGCTGTCACGGTGCAGTGTCTTATCTCTTACTTGTAATGGTCGGTGCACGTGATTTTTCCCTCCGTCTTGAAGAGGAAAGCTATAAGAACTGGCTGATTATATGTCATTATTGCCACGATGTCTTTTCTGTTCTTTACAATGTCTGGTTAAATATATTATACTCCCTCCCTCCCTCTCTCCCTCTCTCCCTCTCTCCCTCTCTCTCTCTCTCTCTACCTCTCTACCTCTCTGTCTCTCTCTCTCTGTGTCTGTCTTCGCGCCGCCGCTGGAGTATCCAATTATGATAATCGAGACATTAACAAGCCATTACAGAGGCTCTGCCAGCTGGCCTTCACCGCACCGCACCGCAACACACACCTCACCGCCACCACCACCACCACCACCATCACCACCACGACCCTGCTTCCCTCAGGCTGCTGTACTACACGCGGTTCTTCTTACGAGAGAGAGAGAGAGAGAGAGAGAGAGAGAGAGAGAGAGAGAGAGAGAGAGAATATGAACTGCCCACGACATCTAATCGCTACAAAGTGACACCTATAATTCGTGTCTCACTTCTCTCAGCCTCCCTTCACCACCACCACCACCACTACCACCACCACCACCACCACCACCACCATCACCGCCACCACCACCACTACCACCAGCAGCTGTTCCTATCGTCCCCTGATCCCCTGTCCCATGGATCAGGCTTCTGGGGCCACCACCTGAGCCGCGCCGCCTTGATCAGCTCTAATCAGCCATAATATGCGAGGTGGAAGCGCGTCTAATCCTCAGGGAAGGCTCTCTCCTCCATCTCTCGGGGTAATCGCTTCCACTAAAGGCGACCGATTTGTGGTAATCATATTAATAGCTCAAAAAACCTCTGTGGCCACACCAGAGACTCACAACAGGTCCGGCAGCGAAACACAGCAAGGCACAGCAAGGAACAGCACAGCAAGACACAGAACAGCACAGCACAGTATAGTATACCAAGGTTCGGAACAGCACAGCAAAACACAGCCAGGCAAGACAAGACACAGCACAGCACAGAATAGCAAGATAAGGAAAAGCACAGCACAGCCCAAGTCACAGCGCAGCACAGCAAGACACAGCGCAGCACAGCAAGGCACAGCAGAGCAAGACACAGAACAGAACAGCAAGACACAACAAGGCATAGCACAGCACAGCAAGACACAGCACAGCAAGGCACAGCATCGCACAGCACAACACAGCACACATGATCCTCAGCAGTGTTATTCCAGTGATCTTTGGGTTCTTGTGAGGCACAGCGCTGGGACTATTATGTAATGTCAAAGGGGTTCGGAGAAAAGGACAGTATTCTCAAACACCGCCCCTCCGCCCCCCCCCTCTCCCCCCCCTCTCTCTCTCTCTCTCTCTCTCTCTCTCTCTCTCTCTCTCTCTCTCTCTCTCTCTCTCTCTCTCATTATGACCATTTCCTAAGGCTACAGAGATGTTCCGTTGAACCTCAAGACTGCTTTTCCTTCTTATAACGTGAAAGTCTTGTTTGAACCGTATAAAAGTAGAATAAAATAGAAAAAAGTTGAAAACCATTGTAGCTTCAACTAGAGCCTCTTGAAAAACCCCAATGTTTCAGAAAAAAAAGCTGTCCTGCATATCACGAGGAAGATTTGAAAAAGAATAACGAAAAAAAGAAATTAAGGGACAAGAGGGGTTAGCTTGAGAATCATCACCCATATCGTAGCCTCAGTAATTAAAGGTCCGTATTCAGAAACACTCCGCTCTCTCACCACGACTATTTTCAAAGGCCACAGAGAATACAAGCCAGGTTTCTGAGGGCGTTTCTCTTATCAATCATATAGTAACCTTATTCATCTGTCATTAGAACCCTAAATAAAAAACACCCTTGAAAACTTATATCACTTAAACAGGAGTCTTTTGAAATAGTGGAGGTGCAGCGGTGAAGTGTTTCTGGGCGTCAGTGCATCCTTTACGAGCGAGGCGGTGTGGTGGTGGGTGGTGGTGGCTTGAGGCGGAGCGTGAGTGGGTAAGGTAAGGAGCAAGTAGACATGACACAGGTTCTCCAGGCTCTCCAACTCAGTACCACCCCTCCCTTAACCCATCCAGCACCCCCCCACCCCCCTCTTCCCACGCTGGTCTGGAGAGGAGGGCCCGGCATGGCTTTCAGGAGCTTATATACCAAAGCCACACGACCAGCTGTCTCTGTCCCGCCGACCAACAAAGAGTGGAAAATCATTGACTGGTTTACATTTTTCATTCAGGCATTTTTGAGTACAGGAGACGAGAATTTGGCGGTGAGGAGGCGGGGAGACGCGAGGAGAAGCGAGGGGAAGCGAAGAGGAGCAGGGAGAGGCGGGGAGGCAAGGGGAGGGAAGGGGAGGAAAGGGGGGAGGCGGCATTGGGTGGTGGGGGGGGGGAGAAGAGGAAAGAGCCACAGAGAAAATAGCGGCAAGAGAACGCAGTGTTATTTATATTCTCCTTCTTTCTCTATTTTTGTGAGTACGAGAGAGAGAGAGAGAGAGAGAGAGAGAGAGAGAGAGAGAGAGAGAGAGAGAGAGAGAGAGAGAGAGAGAGTGCTCCTCCTCTCCTCCCTTCATCCCCCAAAACACACACGGAGTAACAGTACAGTAATACATATTTTAAGTGGAATCTGTGGTTAACATGCTCCGCTCTACCAGGGAGTCAAGGTCACACCACCACCACCACCACCACCAGTAGTAGTAGTAGTAGTAGTAGTAGTAGTAGTAGTAGTAGTAGTAGTAGTAGTAGTAGATGAAGAAGTAGTAGTAGTAGTAGTAGTAATAGTAGTAGTAGAAGTAATAATAGAGGCAAAAATGAGTAAAAACAGCAATAAACTCCCAGATTCTTGTAAAGCTGTTAAATTTCACTACTGTACATTACTTAGTACTGTCAGAGAAAGAGCTGCATTGTAGAAAGCAAAGTGGAGGAGGAGGAGGAGGAGGAGGAGGAGGAGGAGGAGGAGGAGGAGGAGGAGGAGGAGGAGGAGGAGGAGGAGGAGGAGGAGGATAATATTTAAGATTTAAAGTAGGATAATCTGTACTGATGAATTTCTGATGGTCTTACCTCCTGTGGATACGTGTGCTGCTGCTGCTGTGCCGCCGTGGTGTCGAGGAGAGAGAGTGGCGACAGCAGGAGCGGCAGCAGGATGACCGCCGGCAGGTGATACGGGCACGGCAGTCCGCTCCTGGGAACAATAAAGACATTGATAACACACACATACACACACACACACACATGAGGAAGAAATACCCACAAGTTTAATCTCTCTAGTACTAGGACACGTTTTTACCACGAGTTATGGGTTTGATTAGATTATTTGATTGGCATTAGGAAAGGTCTATGAAGGTCTATGGAGATTAATAACCACTGTCTGTATTATTTTGATTCCCACATGATTTTCTGAAGGTACAGGAAATCGACAAATGATAAGCAGAATAAGTATGAAAATGCGTCCCAGTACTGAAGGGGTTTATACCTCTCGATCTGAACACTGCTGAATTGTTATCTTAGTATTGGAGCGTTCTATTAATTCTGTCTCTTGTTATCCTTCAAACGCCTTTGGATTTCCACGATTCCACTGGACTGGTTGTGTCTGCACTAACTAGAATCATCACTCCCCTGTTTCTCAATCCACAGCATCCAATTGTCTCGCCTCTACACTGCTGAAAACATCACTCCCATGTGTTTCACTTTTGTCTATCTACGTAATTCTCAGCAGCAGCCCTGTGTGTGTGTGTGTGTGTGTGTGTGTGTGTGTGTGTGTGTGTGTGTGTGTGTGTGTGTGTGTGTGTGTGTGTGTGTGTGTGTATACGAGTGCATATACTGTGTGGCCCATCCCCGTGGCTCCACCACTAAGCTGCCACAGGACTTGATAAAACCACACGACCAAACATCCCTAACAGGAAACAAAATGGCCAATGAATAGATTTTGATCGATAAGAAGAAAGAAAAGGAAAGAAAAGAAGAGGAAAGTAAAGGAAAAAGAAGACTCAAACAGTGTATCTTTTCAAAGCACCACTCCGAGTACCAACTTAACCAACACGTGCAAGAATTATATGCAGTAGTTCCCTGTGGTTTATTTTTTCACTCTTGCATAATAATTGCAGCACGGGAAGCCTCAACCTGGCGTGCGTGGAGGGTGACGGGTGGGTGGTGGTGGTGGTGGTGGTGGCGCTGCTCGGAGTAGTACAGTAATACGAGCGGCACTGTGGAGGTGGGGTGTGGGTGGGGGGCAGGGGGGGGGAAGACACAGTTTCCTTTGCCTCAGGTAGCGCGGTGCTTAGTCACAGCGTGGCAGCGTGCAATGTAATATTTTATACCTATCAGGAAAGTGTAAAGAAACCATAAATTTAAGAGACAGTTTAAAATATCGGCTGAAAGAAAACAATCGAACCTTTCTTTCAGGGCGAAGCGAGGCGAGGCGAGGCGAAGCGAGGCAGGGAAGGCAGTGAGTGGTCCCATCAACACAGATACAGATTGTGAGGCGATACGCGGAGTGGAAGGAAGGAAAGCATCGCAAAAAGCAGCACGAGGAGGAGCAATGCGCAGTGTGGGTGAAGGGGAGGAGGCTTGGTCAAGTGATTTAGCAGACTTGACGTCACCAGGAGTACCTACTAGAGAGGGAGGCAGGGAGGGAGGGTGGCAGGGGGGTGACACAGGGGAGACGGTGACACATGAAGCGCGAGGAATGAGGGAATGGGAACATGAGGCAGAGAACAGAGAGCAGAGAGCAGAGAGGGGCACAGCTCAATGACAAAAACCATGACATTATTCCTCATCTTCATTCAGACCGATGAACAAACTTGAAAATATAGAGACAAATGGACTTAACGTTGCTGTTTACTAAAGGGAATGTGGTGGAAAGCGAGGAGAGGCGCGGGGAGTCACTGAAAACACGCCGATGGTTCTCAGTTCTCAAAGCGATGAACGAACACAAGAAAACAATAATAAATGGAATCAATAATCTTTACGTAACGGCTTAATGAGACACGGAGAAACTAAAAGCATGGCGATGATTGAGTGTAAAGATGGTCAGCAAAACCTGGGCTGAGTCAGGGACACACTTTATTTCCTAACGTTTCGACAGATTGTCTTCTTCAGAGAGTGAGTGACAGACATGGAAAGAAAAGAAAAGAAAAAAAAATATAAATAAAAAGTGTCCCTAACTCAGGCCAGGTTTTCCTTACCATCTTTACACTCATTTGTCTTACTACCGCACAACATGGCGATAGTTCCCTTCTTGCAAACCGACAGACTAACCTCGATATGCACAACTACAAAGACTCATTGACTTGTTTATCCCGTGTCGTGTCCTGTTCAGCGAGGAAACACAACCATCGCACATCAGGCCAACGTGTCAACAACAACAACAATAACAACAACAACAACAACACAACTGCTTCACCCTTCCTGCTATCACCCCCCGAAGCTTCGTATCCTTGTGAAGCATTAACGAAGCTATTTTTCTCTCTCCCTCTCCCTCAAGTTTGTTCTGCCTGTCTTCCTGATGCACCACGCCACTGCACTTCCCTCCTTGTCCCTCTCTATTACCGTGTCTGCCTCCACTACACGCACATCCTCCATACCAGACACAAGAATTGACTCTGCTTCGATTCATTTTTACTCTCTCTCTCTCTCTCTCTCTCTCTCTCTCTCTCTCTCTCTCTCTCTCTCTCTCTCTCTCTCTCTCTCTCTCTCTCTCTCTCTCTCGGCCCTGAAATCCCGTCGACACCTTTTCTCCACACATAATCGCTCGTCTGGTTTGTTTACACTCATTCGACGCTCGCGAGAACACCTTGTCGAGAACACGTGCAAATATTTCCCCTCGCGTCTCTGGGTTTAACGCCAGCACTGTTTGTTTTCCTCTTTTTCGCCTCCCTTCTGCCAAAATGAACCTCGGAAACACCGCACGGGGGGAACATTACGGTCTAAATATAAGATGAGTACACGAGAGTTGCTAAAAGTGTGCTGTTATTTGTGGATATGATGCACATTTCACTCTTCTTGGCGTTAAAGGGAGGAAAATAAGGAATAATTGTTTCTAGAATGTTTGTTTTTGCTCCCTACTCTCTGTTATTCCTCCCAGAAAAAAGACGATTAGTTAGAACACATACGTAAACCAGATAAAATGTTTAATAAAGACGCTTAAAATACCAGTCAAGATAAAGTCAATATTATTTCATCAGTTCACGAAAGGAAAACCATTAAATCAACCAAATTTATGATAAGTTTGGGAAATAAAAGGACGACTCGAACACTCACTAAAACCAGATCAACCAAATTTCATCAGTTTACGAAAGAAATTACTTAAAAAACACCCAACTGAACCGAACCAAGCAAGATGTAGCAGTTCGGAAAATGAAAAAGAAAAAAAAAACTGAAAAAAAACG
>CM035219.1:7505058-7532647 GCA_020233015.1 Callinectes sapidus
TTAGGAGTGTGTGTGTGTGAGGTGTGAAGTCATTGTCTTAACCTTACATTGGCAACAAGCTCTGAACTGACACTCAAGAGGGTAATGGCTGGTTGTGGGTCCGCTAGTGCCATAGTGAGCTCCAGCATGTTGAGAGATATAAGAGCTGAGTGGGGAAGGAGGAACGGCACATTGGAGTCTATAAGAAATCCTCACCTTCCCTCCCCAAAAACTGACAAATCCTGACACACTTATTTGCTTTTTCCTCACCAAAAACCTTCAGATAACACTAATACATCATACACAAACTTTCCTGATTCCAAAACATTAAAAATCATAATAACCTGAATAAATATTAAATCAGCATACAACAAAGGCCTCACTGGTAATATTTAATCCATCTATATGCATAATTGTGTACCCACTTAACCTCAAGTGAGCAAAGACAAACAGAGGAGAAAGGAAAGGAGTGGCAGAGGGACATGGGAGACAGGTAAGAAAGGAGATACAACACTGCCCAGTCTGCATGTCTGTACATATGAACCTGATGGGACCTGCCTACTGTCAAGCAAGGGTAGGTTTGGCTGCACCTCCACTGTGTTGTCATGTCAGTGGAGGGAAAGACATGGCTAGTCTTCCCAGTGTGGTTAACAACAGTGAGGACACATACTGTAGCTCTTATGGCTAAACAGGAAATGCAATACAAAGTGGTACAAGTTTCTCATAAAATATATTCAGTTAAATTACAATATTATTATTCACAAATTATTCAGCTTGTATAAAAGTTCTCCTCAGTTTGAGTAGGAATTAGGTAGTAAATAAATGAGGTATGTATGTAGCATATAAAATTGTACTTTTCATGAGACCAGACCAAGGGAAGAATCCACCTCATCCCAGGTTAGTCATCTCTCACAACAAACTGACAATACTGAGGCAGGTCTTACAGCACCTCCCTCAGCTGCCTGCACCAACATGGCCAGTCCAGCAGCCCATCAGGTCATCCAGTAACTCATAAACCGATAAATAAACACAATAATTTATCGATATAATGCCAACCTATGATGACACAAAGTATTTTATCAATCTCTAAGTGCCAACACAGTCTGTAGTTCTGTGAGCCACATGAGAGGGCAGAATTGCTTCCCCTTTCACCAACACACACATTTACCTTTCTCAATGGCAGAGTACAAGGGAATGCGTTGTGGCTGTCTGTAGGTGCTATCAGAGTCTGTGGTGCAGTGTGAGGTGGATAGCTGCTGTGGTGAATGAAAGGGTTCACTGGATGTTACTTCCTCTACTTCTTGGCAACACTTGAGAAAAACTGGGAGATTGTTTTCTGTTTCTTGCTGGGCTGGTCTGTTGACGATGACTTGATTTTTTTGCCTTTGCTTTTGTTCTCCTGAGCTTCCACAGCCTTCAGGACCTGTAAGCATCAATGTGTCACCATAAAAATATATACATGTAGTTCACCATTTCACCTCAATTCCTTAGTTTTTTTAAATGACTTCAACTTGTAAAATATCATATTGAACATACATTTCCTACAACATGCTACAGTAAAACCTTGATGAAGGTGAACATTGTGAAATTCAGTGACAAATTCTCCCTCACTACCTTCTTCATGGCTGTTGAGGTGGCAGATGAAAGGAACTGTTCCCTAGTCACCCACTGGCCTCCCTGGTACCTCTCTGGCCAGTAGATGTCTCTCTCGCTGGCCACACAGATCTTGTACACTCTGAAAAGGACAAAATAATAAATCACGTACTTACTGTCTCAATACACTACTGCTTATCATCACTATTCTAGCATACATAATGGTTAATGAGTTTGTGGATATCAATAGCCTTTTCTTAGGATTTTGTACAGTGATAATGACAAAACTAATACATGACATACTTACTGTCTTCCTAAATGAGACACACTACTGCCTATCATCACTGTTCAAGCATACATAATAGTTAATGAGTTTGTGGATGATATCAATAGCTTTTTCTTATGATTTTATATTGACAACAACAAAAATAATACATCACATACTTACTGTCTTCCTAAATGAGACACTCTACTGCTTTCCATCACTGCTCTAGCATACATAATAGTTAACATTAATAGCCTATTCTTAGGATTCTTTAAAGTGACGATGATAAAAATAACACATAATAACACGCATTTCTACATGAGGTACACAACTGCTTATCATTTGCTCTAGAATAAAAGGCAGATAAAAAGCCATTCTCTAATTATCTCTTTTACCTGTACGTTTGTCGGATGTGAGAGAAAATGTGAGTGACATCAGCAATAAAGGTTCTGTGAGCAGCATCTGATTCAAGGACGCCAAACAGCTCCGTCACCTGCTGCCCCACTGCCTCCTCCCAGCACTCCTTGCTCTCCTCAGTCAGTGGAATGTGTGGAAACTCCCACAAGCCGGCCAACAGACCTGAGAGTTACACCAGCACCAGTATTAACAGAGATTCTGAAGTACGAAACTTTTTCAGACTAATTTCTAGTTTTAAAATCCAACTTGAACTCCCAAAATTGGTGTTGTACTTAATAAAACCACATCTCATCAGCAATTTCAAATTTACTGCTGATGAAATAATGGTTAAATAAAGTACAAGACCAATTTCAGGATGTTAAGATGGATTTTAGGACTAGAAATTCATCTTAAGAATCTCTGTTAATATGTGTCAAGAGTTCCAATATTCAGTAAACAACAGATATTTATTTGTGCACAACATCATCTGCAAATAAAAACTTCTCAGCTAAGAAACATTCATTGAGGGAACTGTAACAATGTCAGTCATAATATCACCTCAAAATTATAAAACCACACCATATCACCATCATAATAATCGTAAAAAACTATCAGCAAATATGAAAGCAATATCATCAACAAATAAATACTTCTTACCACCAGACACATTTATCATGACCAAAAGTGTGAATAATGCGTGTGTGAGTGTGTTAGACATCCTCTGTGGGAATGCCAGCCCACCATAAAGACACAGATGCTAGATATAGAGGCATTTACAGTAGATAACTTGGGAATTATGAAAACCCACAGTGTACCGTCATCCTAAAACCCGCAGAAATTTAGTCAGAGCAACAAAGATAACATGATAACCAGAGAGATAGAGAGAAAGAGAGAGAGAGAGAGAGAGAGAGAGAGAGAGAGAGAGAGAGAGAGAGAGAGAGAGAGAGAGAGAGAGAGAGAGAGAGTCCCTCACCTCCCTTAGGCCGCTGCACCAATAACATCTTGCCGTCCTGACACTCCACCATCACCACTGCTGTTGTCTCCTCCCTTTGCTTTGTCTTCTGTCCCTTCAGTGGATAATTCTGCACACCAACACTGAAGTGACATTGACAGATAGAGGTAGATCAGTCTTACATAGAAGCATACACAGGAAAAACAAAGAATCCAATACAAGAATTTTTTGCAATAGTTAACACTAATGTTTAAATCTCTTCTTTCTCCATTTATTAACCAATTCTAATTGTTTGCTTCCTCTATATAGAAAAGTTATATTACAGAGAACTTTAGTTGAAATATAGCTAGCAACATGTGTGATAATAAATGTAATACTTGAAGAAATTATATTCTTTTATAAACTCGACAAAAATGTTACAATGCCTTAAGGAAAAATATCTAGTATATGTTAGATAATCAAATGTTAAAAGGAAAAACTTTTTTTTTATCTTTAAAAAAAGTTGAAAAATACTAGAAAACTTAAAATTCAATGTTTATGCCATCTCTTCACAAATGAGCAATATAATTTTAAGTAAAGGAAATACATCTGAATTTAAAAGTCTAAAACTCCAAAACACTCATGTTCCAATAATATAAATCATCAATGATCATATTGTTACTGAGATAGATTATCTTTTCTTCTTTAACAATCCTTCTCAAACTTCTTTACTTGTTCCATAGCAACATGCAACATTTAAAAAGGGCAAAATCTATTTCTCTTTCTCTTACTTATAGATGATTATGAAGATTTTAAACACTACTTCTGGTGCTGTTTCACATCACAGAGAAAGAGTTCAATGTAAGGCAATAATATAACAAATGATACCTGAGAATCATTCTAACACGGAATATTGTGTATTGTCCAGCCTCACTCATGTTATTAAGTACATTTCCCTGATCATGTTGACATTTCCTCTCAGTGGTTTTTACACATTCAAAGTTAAAAGAATAGTCTGATTCTCACCTTTCATCCCAATCTTCTTTTTGGAGACAGAAGTCACAATCAGGCACTGAAAAAAAACAATGCTAATGAAAAAATACTATTACTAATAAGAACATCACATTACTACACTTTAAGAGTACCCCACTACTAATGCTAAACTGAAAGCTGCCTCAAAACTCACATTTCAAGCCTCTCAACCATCTCACCTCTAACCTCTCCTCTATCTGGCAAACAAGTGTGTACTGGCAAGCATGTCTAATTCCTTTGGACCTATAGAGGGATTGGCAAATTGGTGGTCTTTTATATATTGTCTTCATTGTCCTTGCCAAGCTTCCCTCACCTACATGAAAAATAAAATGAAAGAAGTAAAATAAAAAAGGAGTCACTCAATCATCATCAATTTTGACAGGCATACAGCAGGGGGTGCGTGGCCTCACCTACCCTATGGCACCACTCTTGGTGTTTATGCTTCGCGAGTCCCCATTCAGGCTCCCTTCCCAAATTGAGTAACTCCCAGCAAGAGACATTGACTTAGTGCAGCCATGAGTTCTGTGGGCCTCCTTCATCCTGGGTTATCCCTTTCGGAGACAACCCGATAAGAAGGATCAGCTTCTGGGTAGCATGCCACATACCCATAGAGACACAGTTGGCATTCACTGACTATGCTGGGAATCGGCCTTGAATCAGTCCCATGGAACAATCACTGATTCAACACAAAGTCACTCACCACACTCTATATCTGGTATGGTGGCCGGCTCCTCCTCTGCACTCTCCTTGCACTGCTGGAAGTGAGTCTTGATGGAGCTCCTCTGCTGCACAAACCCTGACCTCTGCTGAGCCACACACAGGGACCGAAGGGGGCATGAGCTGCACTTTGGACCCTGAAATAATCAAAATAATCATAATATACACAAAGAATAAAATTGTAACAGAATACACAATGTATATCATAGACCTATTATAAAAGTTGATAATACACTGAAGTATCATCTCCCTCTCTTTCCACCACCACCACCACCACCACCACCACCACCACCCCAATACAAGCAGTACCACTAAAGACCACAATAACCAGTGATAATAAAGACACAGCCAATTAATAACTTGCTAACACTGAACTTTGGGACATGGAAAGGGAGAGTCTCATGAACCACCACACCACACCTGATGACCCCAAACTAAACACAGCTTGCCACACATCACACCACTGTATACTCTGTACATGAATGGAGCAAAATTTCTAAAGCTCATCATAACAAGCCACAATGGCACTCAGGTTGTGTAAAGATCATTAGCACTTGCACTGAGATGTTCTTTGTGCTACTTGCCTTAGGAGTACAGACAGTTGCTCCAAGCTCCATCATTGCCTGGTTGAAGTCCCCTGGTCTCTCTGTGTCAACTATCTCATCAGCCAAAGTCCACATGTGAGCCACAGTTACCTGAGGAATAACGTGTGGTAAGTACATCATACAAGTCAAGTGTAGTGATATTTTGCCATGGAATAGTGGATTAATGTGGTAGTGATGGCATGGTTAAGAATAGTTGTGCAAAGGTGTTAAGATGAGATGCAAATGTACACCAACAGTTTGTATGGCAATGGGTAGAAAAGAATGAGGTTTACCAGTAGATAATCAAGACAAGTAGTGATAAGAAAGAAAGGGTGAGGTTTAGCAGTGAAGCAATTAAGACAAGCAGTGAAAGGAATAAAACAGTGAGGTTTAGCAGTGAGATAGTAAAGACAAGCAGTGATGGCAATGAAAGAGTGAGGTTTAGCAGCAAGATAATCAAGAAAAACAAAGGCATTAACTCACAGGAGCTGAGATATCCATGCCAATCCCCCTGACACGAGCCAAGACTCTGTTGACATTGCCATCCACCACACCGACGGCCTGGCCCAGAGCAATGGACGCGATGGCACTGCCTGAGTACTGACCCACACCCGGCAGCTCCTCCACCAAGCCATCCCTGTCACTTGGAAACTTCCCCTTCAATTTCTCCACCACCTGAAAGACAGTTTACTTCAGGCAAGGTTCTAAAGCTTTTTAGATGGTGCTAATGCAGTCTTGTTAAGCACTGCAGGACACAAGATTCACTTTAAAAAAACAGCATTTATAAATCAGAAATAAATAAGAAATAGATCATAAAAATGATGATTGAATGAGACTCTTATAGACAGATAGGCATTATAATATTAGATTTTACAAAATTTAAAACAGTTTGACCTTGTTCCTTGTTCATGAGTACAAGAAGACTGCAACTAAAGAAAAACTGATTTACAAAACTTCAAAGTCACAAACAAATAAGCATTTCTTGTACAAATCTACACAATTCCTCATCCATAAGTAGAGGTAGATTGCAATTGATGAATTCCAGAATAACAAAGCTACAAATACAGTAATTCCTGAGGCCTGAGTTATGACCAGCAAGCAGCACGGCCCACCTTGACGGCTCCCTCATGCAGCCGCCGCACCCTGGAGTAGTAGCCCAGGCCAGACCACACTTGGTTCACCTCCTCCAGAGTTGCCCGTGCCAAATCCTCCACTGTGGGCCACCGGGACATCCACTTCTCAAAGTAACTCACCACCGTGCTCACCTGGGTCTGCTGCAGCATGATCTCCGACACCCACACTGCAAATGTCCACAAGTGTTAGTTCTTTTTCTTATATAAGAGGGGGATAGCTGGCCACAGACAACAAAAATAATTAAAATAAAAACCCCACTAATTTGCCAGTCCCCAGAGAGATCAAAAGAGGTAGCCAAAAGTCAGAGAAATATCTTGAAACCTCCCTCTTAAGTCCTTTTGTAACCTCTTAGTATCCTCTATATCAGTGATTCTTAACCTTTTTTGACAGCGACCCAAAATTTTGTCCAAATAAGCCATGGCAACCCATACCCTCAGAGTCTAGCCAGAATAAGTGCAATCATTACAAAAAAAAAGTTGGCGCCACTGTAAACACTCGCCTCCACCATCATGGGCTGGGGTCGACTACCATCCTGGCCCCTCAAGACAGCCTACCGTCACTACAGGACTGCACATCAGTTATTTATATATAAAAAAAACGCACAATGATGTAATCCTATGAAACCCTTGGCGACCCATAGATATGGTCTGGCAACCCAACTCTGGGTCACGGCCCTAGAGTTAAGAACTACTACTCTATATTCTTATACACATCAAGACCTGGTTAAATCAAAGGATATCATTAAGACTTGGTGAGTAACAAATCAACTTGGTTTCTCTTCTATTCCGTAATAAGAAATATTTCCTTAGTTTATCTTCTCTTCCATAATCAAAGTGACACATCTTACAAACCACATTCTGATATCTTCTGTCTGCATCTTAACACTTTGAAGAGGGTCTAGTTTGTAACACCCATTCATAAGATTGTTTCAAAGGTTCCAGTGACTACAGAAATTATCCTACAAAATATGATCATTGGTTCTTGTGATAAAACAATATTTCAACTCTTGACAACCCATCTAACAATCTCTGTGGACTTTGAAAAATAGTATTAATGGTTAACGAAGTGTTTAACATGATCTCACCAGCATAGGCTCTCCTGTGAGGACTGGGCTCTGTGGCAGCAATAGTGCGCCACGGCAGCACCCTGTGGTTGGTGTCATACCAGGCCATCAGGCGGTTTCTCAGGGTGGCCACCTCCTCCCCTGTGAAGCTGTGCAGAGGACCTATGAGGGCTGAGGCTGGCTTCACCTTAGGCTTCCCCATAGCTGAAAATGGTGATCTGTTTAGTACAAAGAGGGATTCTCTTACCACGGTTCCCAGGTTGGTTATCTATTCTAGTGATCTCGGTGGCCTATGAAATTAACTGTAGTGAGAGAGCAAGCACTAAACGACCTGTTTCCTCTGGGATGCTGTCAATATTCCCTCTTCATTGCCTAGTACCTACCTGCTGCCCACCAAAAAGCCTTACCAACTCCACATACAGCACAACTCACCAACAAGCTCCACATATCTGTTAACGTTACCCATTGTCAAACTACCGAAATGCACAAATTACCACTTCAAGGACAGGACGTGGACCGTGGGAGGCAGCAGCCAGCAGGCACGGCGAGAATCAGAAACCGCGGGAAAGGCGACACGAATGTCGAAGGATAAGATTAAAAAACGCTTTGCTTTCCCACACAATAACTAATTTCCAAGGCCACAAAAATTATTAGCGGGGTTTTCAAGGGTGTTTCTCCAATTCATAATATAGAAATCTTGCCTTGCTGCTTCCATAACCATAAAACACATTTAAAGACACTTGTTTAGGTTTAAAATAAAGCTTTTTGAAACAGTGATAGTGATGCATCCCTACGACCAAGGATATAACTTGCCTATGACCAATACCAAGGATATTATAAATATATCTTAGAATCCTTGTGGCCTTGTCTCGCCGATCGGCGGCGCGTGTCCCAGCCATGCTGGTGATGGTGTACTTCATGGCCATGATGGAGCACATGACCCACGAAGAGATGTGTTGTGTGTTGCCCGGCCTCTCCCTGGAGAACTTGCTGGCCACTCCTGTCCAGGTAAACCTTCATCTTCATCTCCTATCTTCCCTTTTTAAGTATCTCTCTTAGTGTTGCCCTGTTTTCACTGTATAGTAAGTGACACCGATGAAAATACAAGGAAATACTTTACTTTTATTACCAGTTTTGAATAGATACACAAATTACCTTGAGATAATCATTGCCATTGAATTTATAACAGAACTCATCATTTCACCCAAGGATATTATAAGCATAGAGAGCTTAAAGAATCCTTGATTCCAGCTGTGTCCTGTGACGTCTGCTGGAGTCAGAGTTATGTTTAGCTGCTCTTCAACGGGATCAACGAAGCCCGCATATCTGGCAGAGGAAGATGATATGACGGACGGAGAAAAGGGGCTGCCAGTAGATGCTGTAGCATTTAATAGCGCTTGTTTCTTAAATTCGCTTATTTACAATAGTTTCTGATGTTTTGTAGCTTTCCATGTCGGTCTCTCTTGCTCTCTTGAAAGAAAACGAGGTCGACGGGAATTATACGTCACTATCAACACGGAAAAGTGGCTATATAGCAGCAGGCAGCATCCCTGCAGGTGTGTCACGGTGACTCAACAGTCGTCACTTGCGGCGGCCTTGCAAAGCAGCTTTTTCGTTCATCTATCGCTCCCAGCCAATTGGTAGGGCAAATTGTGTCATACCTGCCCCACAAATTATTCTATTTCCGTCTTCGTGCACGAGTAAGTGGTAGGCCAACTGTTACACTCAGTGCCGCTCTCTGCATTTACTTTGTAGACGGTCTCCTCGCCCTTATCTCCCGGCAGCAGCTGAACCTCACTATCGCGTGTGTGTGAAGTTCTGCATCGCCATTATGTCGGATCTGGCCAAAATTGCAGAAAATGTTGTGAAGAAGGCGGATACCAAATGTGTGAGTATATTTGTTCCGTTTCCAGCATCCTGGCAGAATCTGAACCATTATTTTCTTAGTAGATATTATTGATTTGTGACTCCATTTAGTTTGGATAATGAAGCAAAGGGAAAGCTGATGCTACAAGTGAGTTTGTGTATCATCTTGATATGATTGATGAAGATTCCTCATGATGTGCAGCATCTCTGTAAAAATGGGAATATTTATTTATAACATTATCAGCTGACAACATACATATAATTAATGTACACTGATTATGAGTTGAGACTGGATGGAAATCCTCGAAAAGATAAAAGCGATTGATCATGATTCTCAGCATCCCTGCCTAGATTGGGAACCATCTTTTTAGAGCATGGTTTAACTCTAGTTTATACTATAAATGCATCGGTTGAGGTAATTGATAAGACATGCCACTGTTTACTGATGTTTTTGGCTCCCAACCTCCAAGGAACGGGGGGGGGGGGGAGGGGGCCTGATGAGAACGAGGATCTTTTGGGTAGGGGGGGGTAGAATATGCTCAAATGTCCCTTCTTACCATGAGAAATATGTCCGAGTTATTACAGGCTTTGTTATGATGGGTACCATTCAGAAACCGGTAGTTAAATCCAAAAAATCAGTAGACAAAATGTAGACATACTAACTTAACCTTAACCTAAAGATACCAAAAAATCTGAAATCAGTAGGCTATCATCAAGGGGACTAATCTAACATACCACTACCTAACCCAACTTTGGTTAGGTTAGGTAATGGTGGTTAAGAGCAAAAAACTTTTGCAAATAGTGGCATGCCTATCTTGATATTTATCACAGTGGAGACTAGAATGAGACCATTAAAAAGCTAAAAAAGAAAAACTTATTAAATTTTCAGTGTCCATGGTTAAAGTAAACTATTTTCTTAACATCCAGTTAATAGTTCATTTTGCTCGGTGCAATTATCACAATTGATCACAGTACAATGATTGTCATGAGTGTACCATTTTGCTTTGAGTGTCAGTGTCTAGGATTTTTAATGTAACAAAACCATTCCAAAGAAAGTAGGTCGAGAAAATGGCTTTGAGCAAACTGAGTTGAAATAAAAGTTCTTCATTAAATATCTTCTGTATAGATGAAAGATGAAAATGTTATTTTCCAAATAAAGAAGGAAAAAAAGCATTAAGAAACATTTGATGTATGAATTCAGGGATGAAGAGGGATTATTTCAAAACCTGATTGCAAACCAACTACCTGAAGACCACAACAAGTTTGCCAAACTTTTCAACCTCTCTGGTAAACAATTTAATTTATTGGTTGAATTCGTCCAAGACAGATCTCATTCTTTTAATCAGAAAACCTAGGAGCCATGGTGATGCAGACACTTACCATAAAATCACTTATGATTCATTGTATTCAAGCCCCAGTCGTGGCACCAAAACAGCCCCATTCAAAAATAGTGCATTAGTGTTCTAGACAGTTTTTGGACGATCATCATTGAGCAATAATTGCACCAAGTAAAATGCACCTTAACTTGTCACATAACCCCTTTACTCTATAGACTGAATGGAAATGTAACCAAAATGCTAAAAGAGAATATTTATAGCCCATTTCTCAGCATCTGTTTTATTCTAAACTAATCTAACACACATCTGGTTCTTCCTGCTCTAACTCATATTCATGGTCACTAGGAGGTGAAGATGAGCAGCTTCTGGGCAGAGGGCAGCTGTGTGCTATTCTTCATGCGCCGCTTTGGATGAATGTTCTGCCGGGTGGCTGCTAAGGAGCTCAGTGTCCTGGCACCCCACCTGGCCAAGGCCAATGTTCGTCTCATCGGCATTGGTCTTGAGGAGCTTGGCGTGGAAGAATTCATGCAAGGAAAGTTCTTTGATGGAGGTGAGTCTTGTTGCCTGCCTCAATGATCATAAAGAGGTGGAGCTCCATAACTCAAAAGAGTGCCACTTCTCTCAGTATCAGTCTATTATGTCATACCTGTTTGGTTTCTAGGAGTTTAATTCAGCTTGGAGATCATGCAAGGAAGTTTTCACTGATATTGGTGAGTCTTGGGGTTAACATTTCGCATTCATGGAGAGAATATTACCACTGTGTTCTTTGTGTCATAAAAGATGACAGGAATTCAGTGAAAGGAATGGGAAATTTTCTTGTTTGTTTTTCTGCAATGAGAGAGGAAGTGTTGTCTTGTTTGTGTGGAGGCCTGTCTGGGGGCAATATGGAAACATTGATAAATTGACCTATAGGTGGAATGAATTGGCCTTGTGAAGCTTTTGCCGCCAGGGATTAAACTGTGGTAGGACTCTCTAAGAAACACAAGTTTGACCCCTTTCTAATCAGTCCAGAATGATCAATGAAGCTGAATAGATTTTGTTGCTACTCCTGGGCTAACCTTAAAGCAAGATCTCAGCTTAGCCTAGTAATTCTGAAGCTTGGCAGTATCAATTACTTGTGCATTTATTGAATCTGTTCTTCATGTAAAAGACTAATCCATATTTCTTATCTTTCAGAATTGTATATTGACACTAACAAGAAGAGCTTCAAGGATTTGAACTTCAAGAAACTTGGCTTCCTCAACATGGTTCCTGCGCTTATTGCCAAAGTGGCTCGTGATGCTGTGCGGAAGGTAACTAATTCTATCATTGTTATTGTTACTGATATCTTCATTATTACTGCTATATGGAGGTTAATTGCTGGTTTGCTTTAAGGTCCTAAAGTGGTTTTCTGTTGATTGGATAGATCATTGGCTCATAAGTGAGACAGCCAGGTTTCTGATCAGCACATTCTCTAGAATACCTCTTTATTAATTCATACAACATCGGAACAAAAAAATGACATTTTTCTTAAGTGTAGGAACTTCTTGTTCTTTTTTGCATGATTGGAATGAAAGCAAGATTTGAACCACATATATGGGGTCTTAGGTGCTCAGAAGTAAATTAGTTTTGATTTTAGAAATTGCCAAAAAAACACAATTTTGCACTATTAATCATCTTTACACAACTGTAACCATCACCAGCATGATTTGTATCACCCTCACTCATTATCATCATCACCAAGATCGAGATCAGGAAAAGTTATAAACCCTCTAATTGGCGCTTGTCCTTTGCCAGAATCAGAAAATTCTGTGTCACTTTTATTCTCTGTCTTATGAACCAAAGCTTATAAATCTCGTCATCATCTGAATATGATGATGATATTGATGCAACACTATCCACAAACCATTCACTATCCTCTCCACTCTCACTGTATTATCCAGCGTGCAATCAATTTCACTCATCAAACCTGGGAAAAAAAAAACATTTGACACGTTGACTTGTCACAGGTCACCCACTTTCACGGGGTTAGTCTGGTGATGCTTAGGTGATAAAATGATGCATAAGAGTCAGGCTATACATAGACATTCTTGGAATTTGACACTGACCATTCTGTATATGAACAATGGAACTGCCAGTTGTCCAGTGTATATATGAACCAGTAGCAAGATTTGCATCAGTGACATGCTGTTTAAATATATGCTGCTGATGAAAGAGCTTTTCTTGTTCACTTGCATGAATTATTGGCTTATAAGTGAGAGATGGCTAAACCCTTTTTTCATTATCAGCACAAGCTTTTAGACACTTGATGCTTCAATACTACGGAATAAAATTTTCCTGCCAATTAGGATAGATAATTTGCCAGACTCTGTTTCCTTTGTCATTACACACTTTTGGACACTTGTTGCTGTGCTGAGGATTTCATTGTAAAGGCAAGAAGATTTACAATAACCATTTTTTTCCAGGGTAAAGCATGGAAGGTTGGTGGAGATATGAAGGGTGATGGATTTCAGAATGGTGGGCTACTTGTGGTGGCTCCCAAAGGAGAGAGAGTCCTGTTTGAATTTAAGCAAAATAACCCAGCAGATCATGCAGAGAACTCCGATATTCTACAGGTAAGTGTTTAATGTCTACTTATATATATATATATAGCACAGCTTCAAATGGTTATTTGGGTCTGGCCTCTGGTTTAACAGTGACTCCCTCACTCTTGCCAAATCTCCACTGTTCACCAGAACAGTCCATAATGAGATTACATGTGTGACGGCAGATTAGCACTGACTGGTGAGTATAGTTCAGATTGAGGTAGCAGCAAGGTCATACTTCACTGCTCATGTGCCACATTTAGGATGGGGAAAAGTTAACAATAAACACACCTTGATTCTTATCTCAGTGGTTGTGTGGAACAAAAATTTGAGTGATATTGAAAATGCTAGATGGATCTCCTTATAGGCACATTTGTTATAGGCATTTCACCTTATAGGCAGAAGTCACTCAAAAATATTTTGGGGAAGAATCCCTTTATAGGGATTCTTCCCCTATAAAAGGTATTCTTATTTACTATTTTTGCTTTGTAAGCAGACAAAATTTGTTAAAGGCATTCATGTTAACTGATAAAAAATTGATAAAACATCTAGAAATTCATTAAAATCATAGTCTAAGAAAAATGTAACAAAAGTTCAGTATGTACTTTATGCAGCACCCAGGACATTATTTATACACATCTGCTTCACATCTCCCACCATTGTTTCAGATTTTTTGTGTGTTCTTATAGTCAGACTCACTCTGTGATTTTTTGGTGGTTTTACAGCCTTACAACCATTCATTATATCTCCTAAAGGAGCCAAAAGGAACTTCATTAGTTTGGCAATAAAGCTCAAAATAATAGAACTGAAAAACAGTCAAACAAATAGGATTGTAATTTGTTTATTTAACCTAGTTTATGTATGCATTATATGCCACATTGGGTGGTCTGCTGTCCACATTGTATTCAGTATATGGAATGAATGCTTTGTTATAGATGTTTTTCTTGTAGGCACAAGTTTTGGTCTACATATTTAGTGTTTATAAGGAGACCAGACTACACCTTTTATATAGAAACAAAGAAAGATTGAAAGACCAAGACATCAGGTAAAAAGATGAATTAGGGCTAGAGAAAGAATGTTACAAGAATGGTTATATGTAGAGTGGCATGATAGGTTAAACCTATTCAAACCCAGGAACTCAATCCAAATATTCATGTTTTGCTGCACTAATTACAGAATACCGTACATAGATACATGATGTGTGTATGAGTGTGCTGTACTTTGTTTGGGGCTATTCCATGCGCTAGCTCAGTGTGCAGAATGTAGATAATAGATAGATAGAAGTGTTGAATAAAAAAGTATGACTATGATGTGAGGTCCAGGGCAACTGTGCCAAACTTTTAGCTGCCAAGATCAACTTCTATAAAGATCTGAACCTCCTTCCTCTTAACTCTTATCTCCTTTTCCTTAATTCTTGCATCATTTTTTTTATTCCTATATTGCAACTCTTCTGACATGAGCTTCAACTGAAATACAAGTACAGTAAAATAGTCACTGGTAAGTAAAACCTCTTATTCCGTCACTTGTAATCTCTTCCAGGCTCTGAGCATAGATGTTCCTGCAGATTTGAAGGATGCTACTGCAGTTGATGAATCGGTGAAAGTAACAGACCAGGAATGTGAGGAGGCATGTGCTATACCAACTAAAAATTAAGAATTTTATATTGGGATTGGGAGATACAGACTTTTTGTTACCAAAGAATAAAAATGAGCAAGAATATTTATGGAATGTTTAATGTGATTTATTATGTGTGCATGTGTGTGTATTTTGTCATAAGTTTCTTGTAAAAGACATTGGTTAGTATTTTATTTGATTATATATGCAGTTATTGCTAAATGATTTATCTCAGGTTTGTTATAAATGATGAAACATCTATATGAATTGTGATCATTGCTTCAGTGATGTATTCTGGCATTTGATTTAATTAAGGTTGTTTCATAAGTAGTGTTGGTGCTTTTTACTTGATTTAAACAGCAGCAAATTAAATTGAAAGGGAACATTTGTAAGTACTTCAGATTCTAGAGACAGCTCCCATTCAGAGGTAGATGTGAACAATAATACAGGAGATTATAATGCACATACAGAATTAAACGCTTTTGAATTAGGTCAACATTCGATAGATCACTGAAATATAGAATCACTTCTATGTAGCAATTATTAGTATTTATGTGCCTTACAGTTTCCTTGTATAAACTGTTATATACTGAATTGTCCATAGTAATTGTGAGTACAGTAACTTATTATGGAAATATTTTACTGCCAGTAAGCTTAGATGAGCGTCAAATTGTCACAAAACTCAAAGTAGAAGGATCTGTTATTTTTCTAAAAGGAAGTGAGTTTCACATCTTTAGCACTTTATTTTTGTAAGAGAAAGGGAAGATTTGTTTCACATGTGTAGCAAGCGCTTCTCTTGTAATGAGATAGAGAAATTAGGCTTGAAAGTAATAACCTAGGCAAGTTCACATTAACAGTAAAGTGTTTAATTTAAAGCATTGTCATGATGTGGAGAGAAGAAGCAAAGCACAGAGATTAATGATGTGTACCTATGTATGTCCATTCACTCTTTATTGCTGCTGAATGTTTGCAATGCTTATCTAGCTTTTATTATTGTGATGACTCTATTTCTTTTCAGTCAGTAATGGCATTAATTGAGGTGGGAAGGTACTCAGAGTATTAGTAATTGCTGCACAATTCAGGACATATTTTCCTACTATTACATATTTAATGTATGTAGGTTATTTTTAATGACACCCATGTTGTGCTTTCTCTGCAGAAAACATTCATCTTACTGAGGCTGAATTGACTTTGTGTAGTTTGTACTGCGTTGTTAAGTGTTTGGTTTGGATGCAACATGATATGACTTCCATCTGGTGCAGACTTTCACTTGTGCACTTTGACCTGCCATAATGAAGCCTTGTTTTGAAATGCTTCAGTAGGAAACAAGGTGGAGGGTAGTGTGGCGTCAGCATGTACAAGTGATGTTTGCTGTGTAAGGAGTATCATTAAACTTGTGTCACAAATATACCCTATTGCTTCTCCTCATTCAAGGTCTTCACAAAGTGAAGACAGCATGATTCATACTTATGAAAACCAGCTTTATATAGTAGTCATCACAAAAAGGAAGTAATGACTATTTATGTCATTTGGAGTTCAGTAACACCTGTAATTGTGCAGAAGAGGGATAGTGAATTTTGCCATGATAGTAACGTACTTGGGTGAGGGAACCGACCGCCACACAAGCCCTTCATGTTGCGATTCGTCAGTGATGCACTCTTTTCGGCTAACCTTGTGAACAGCAGCTCCCTCCACCCTTAGGTCAATCTTATACACCCATAATGGCTCAAAACCTAAATTTTTTCCTAAAAAATTAGAGGTCGTCTTATACACCAAGTTGTCTTACAGTCTGGTATATATGGAGAGTGAAATTCTGCCTCACTGGTTTCTTCTCTTGACAAGGCCTCCTCCCAGAAACTCCCTCCACAGGACAGGTTTGACAGAAGTTATTCTTATACTGCCATGTAATCCTGTGAGCTACTTCAGGTTGAAATGAGAACATTCATGTAGTCAAAATGATCTTTATAAGACTACAACATACAAGATTTATGAATTTACTTTTAAAAATCTTGGAAATTAACAAAATTCAAAGTGAAATTTATCATTTTCTTGTAATTGATATTAAAGTAAACTAAACATAGATGTACCCTCCCCATGGACACTAAAGACTTATTGAATCACAAACTCCTCTCCTTTTGTTGTGCAAATAGTATGCAAAGAAGACATAGCACCGCTGCTAAACATGCTAAGCTCAAATTATCATCAACTATGCACATTGTAAAAACCATTCTAATTATGTATTATATTAAATCTATATATCAGGCTGGCATACCCTTAAACGAGGGAAGGGCTTGCAAGATGTCATGCCTTGTCTCATTGATGGATAAAAAGCTCTGAGGGAATATCCAGTCCCCTCACTCCTCATTCAACAAAGTACATGTATCAGGTAAAGGATTAAAACACATTGCTAATCAGTTCCCTAACTCTAGATATAATAAAGTCAGCATGAGGCACTGTATGCACACAATGAGTTGCTATAGAAGGACATGAAATATTTTAATTCAAATCAGACATACAATGGTGATGAAAAACTCATAGTAAGACTGGATGACTGTGATAGTGCCACACTGAGGGAACAAGATGCTAATCAGTGCATTAATTCAGTCTGCACTGCAAAGTAAAAAAGACTGCCAACCAAAGGAATATTTGAACTTGATATGCTTCAAGTTTACTTAGCTTAAATGGGAAATACAAGATATGTGACTTGGCATCATCAGTGCTTGAATAATCCTTCTCAGATACTTAATGCATTTTACCAGTTCTCAAACTGATCTACTCTCCGCTTGGTGTTTCCTTTGCGCACTTCCCGCAGCGTCTTGTACTTGGTGTTGCCATCATTAATGTTGCGGTGGTAGATGCGGTCTAGGGTTGTCATCCCCTCAGGAATCATTTCACTTTGCAGAGACATCTTCACTTTCTGTAAGAACATTGAGCAGTACAGTATATGTAATAGGGACCTCAATAGGCCTTTTATATAATACAATACTTTCTCATATATATATATATATATATATATATATATATATATATATATATATATATATATATATATATATATATATATATATATATATACAGTATATATATTGTTGTCCTTGGCCAGTACTCCTCTTACAAAAAGCAAAGTGAAAAAAATGTGCCAATTGATGTATGATGAAAAAAATACAATTATTTGGCTACCTCCTCCTATACAGAAGTGAGTGCAGTGAGTCTTTACCTCTAGAAGATCCATCCTCCTAACACTGGAGGCTTCCCTATTATAGATATCCTCAGTGGTAACAGGAGGTGGTCCAGGTGTGGCACTCCTGGACGAGCCAGAACTCCTCTCCCCATTGAGGGCACTCTGCTGATACGTGGCGGACATCTTTCTGACTTCACGTTTAGTTTGTTCTGCCTCCTCTTCTGATGATGATGAGGAGGAGGAGGAGGAAATGGATACCTTGCGTGCAGTAGAGGCTTGAAGTAGAGCTAGTGTAGCCTCTTCTTCCTTGCGACGAGCCTCCTGTACCTCTTCCTGTAAGACAAAATAATCCATGCATTGAAGATTCTTACACATCAAACCTTGGTTAGTTATGTAGGCAATGTATTAATATTATTACTACACAGACAGAAAGAATATATCAATAATGAGAGATGTGTTGGCAAATACAGAATAACTAGCATGTACTGTGATATTCTGAAATGCATAACTGATTACCAGCCTGGTATACAGACTAACTTGAAAATTAGCATGAAAGAGATGCCTCATAACATTCTTTAACACACCTGCAACTTCCTCGCCTCCTCATCTTTTTCGTTAACCTCATCCCGAATACGTTGAACTTCATCCTGCTTCTGGCGAATCTCCTCCTCCAGCCTGAGCTTCTCCCCGGCCTCCAGGTCCTTAGCTTCCTGCAGACGTGTCATCATCACTTGCAGCTCCCTCTGTTTCTCTTCCAGCTCCTCCTTGGCTCTCTTCAAGTCATCCAACTGTTTTTCCAGGCGGTGGATTGTGTTTTGTGCATCGTCGAGTTCTTTCCGTCTCTCCATTGCCTCCATATTCATTTTTCTGAGGCGCTCTTCATACTCCTGCTGTCGCTTCTCCGCTTGCTCTCTCAGGGACACTTCATGGGCAAGCTTTTCCCTGTTGAGGACTTCCATTTTAGTTCCAGGGAAAGTTTGCACAAATTATAATACTCACTTTACCAATACATACTATCTGTAATTCATTAGTTAATTAAAGATCTTTGTTATTCTTCTGTCTATACTATATAAACAAGACATCCTGTATTAAGATAACCACTAAAACCAAAACAGTTTGAAGGGTGAAGAAATGAAAGAAACAAGTGACAAACATACGAAGCAAGGAGTTTGGCAGCCTTTTCCTCTCGTGCCTGCATTTTCATCTGTTGCACCTCAATAGTGTCAGCTTTGCGGCGCCTCACATACATGTCATGATTGCCCATACACAGTGCCAGGATGGTCTTGTTCACCCGCACATGGGAGGCAATGAAGACAAAGTCCGGAGATTTCTTATCTGTGGGCTTGATGATGAAGTTCTTGTTGTGGAAAGTGATGTTGCGGATCTCAGACCAAGGAAAGCCAATCTTGGGAGTTAGTCTGTAGGGAATAAATGTGGATGTTTTTTGTGTATGGTAATTGTAATGAATTGGGTTTATAAGTGTGATTCAGAGACCTAGAGACAGAGGGGCTATTAATTAAGAGTCAGTCTGTGGATGATGGAGGTAAGATTTTTCACCAGTAGTAATTGTACAAAGACCTATAATGTTTAGTGTATGGCGCCTTGTCTTGGCTACCTTATGTGAGATTACCAAATTGGTCATGGGCGTCTGCAGGAGGGAAGAGGGGCATTTGTCTCCCTGGAATTTGTACAACCCATGTCCCTCTGTTGCTACGTCACTGCCTTAGACCCCTGCCCTATACCAATCTCCATATTTTTCTGCAGACGCTAACAAACCTGGTTTAGACTATAGTGGTAGTTATTCTATGAAGTGGGGGTAATGTTTAATGAGAGAGAGAGAGAGAGAGACTAAACTTACTTGTCTTTAGGGTCATAAACGTTGATCCCTAAAGCATCGATGCCAAGAGAGACTTCAGTGCCCTTCTTGTTGGTGATATCAAAGTAGTTCACGCCGTACATATCCAAGTCTTGCGCCAGCTTCATGTACTCCATCATCGCGTCCTCTCTGCTCGGAGTGGAAAGTAAGGAGGGAAAAAAGAGGTTTAGTAATGATGCACCAGTTCAATACTACGATAAGATCTGAGAATAAGGAGGAATTTGGTGAATCATTACTATTTTCAAAAGATGTGGAAATTCTGAAATACGTAACCTAATACTATGAGAAAGGAGAAAAGGATGAAGATTACGATATCCCCTTTGAAGCCTAAATAAAAAATAAAAAAAACCTTATTTCCAAAAGATGCTGTGGTTTTAAACACGGCATCATTTATACAAAAAGTTGTGTCTTTGATGAAATGAAAGAAAGATCTCGAGATACAATATAATTGAATATTAATGGCCTGGATATATAATTCTAGCGAAAATATAGAAAACTGCTGAAATTATAACCGTCAAAACACACATATACACACACACATACACACTCACCTCAAAGTACCTTTATGTTCTTTGTGCCATTTGGTAATCTTCTCCTCCCACGCGTCTCTAGTAAGGTTGAACTGATCCATTACTCTCTGGGGAAGGAGGCGATCGTTGGCCAAATAACCTTGCTTGTGGTACTCTGGCATGTAATCTCCATACTTGGTCTGCACGGCGTAGGAAGCGAGGAGGACTGCGGCGTCAGGCGGACAGTACACGTCGTCACTCAGGATTGCGTTCTTCACTTGTAGATAGAACATTCGCTGCAAGAGAAAGGAACAGGTGATGAGAGAGAGTATACTTCATATTAGTAAGTTGAAAACAAATTACTTTCTTTATATTTAACACACACACACACACACACACACACACACACACACAAGTAATGAAAATAAAAACAATAAATGCCTGACTCAACACAGGAAACCACAACAAGGCAATTTCAACTAAGATTAACAAACAAACAATCAAACAAGTACAGAGAAGGATGAATGAAGGGCTCTTTGCTAATGAATCCTGTTTCGAAGTTTCATTGTTTCACTCTTCACTCATTCATTCCCTCGAGTCGCCTCCTCCTCACCAGTGTTATGTCCTGAATGATCTCGCTAACATCCTCGGGAAAGAATTTTGCTCTGAACTTGAATTGCAGAGTATTTTCGTGTTTCTTGCCAACTTGTTGTAGAACCTGGAAATCAGATATTGATATGATGAGTGAACTCGACTGAGAAGTTATCAGGAAATTATACATATCTGATGTGTGATGTCGGCTGTGAGATATGGTATCTTAGTGAAAAATACGACTTTCTTGAACACAATAAGTGAAAGTAAGGTTCTAGTGAGTATAGCAACTTTCACTGATACACGTGTGTCTTTGATGGAATGAAAGATGATTATAGAAAATGTGCGTTTTATAATGTGTGTTGGATTGAGAACACAAGTGAAGTTCTAATGAGTTTCTAGCGGACGGTGTTGATACAGAGGCAGTCACGTATGATGGAAGAATGGTAGATGGAGCAAGGGAAAGTGTTTTCATTATGTGCTGAACTTTGAAAGGGGGCAATATCAAGATCATCAACTTTTTTCCTTCCGTTTGAAACCCAACTTTTTTTCTGAGTAGATACTGCAATATTCTCCAATTTTTGGGAGCGTCTATTGTTTTGTGCGAGTCAACAATGATTTGGGGAGCTCTGAGATTGGAAGAAGAATGAAATATTCAGTGAAGAAAGAGAAATATTCTGTTCTGGGATGTCTACACTCTTCACAGGTAAATATTGTCATAGTCTCAGTATTATTTCATAATCCCGCATGCTGCAGGATTAATTCAAAAGGGGTTTATTTCCAAATAGATTTTCCTTTGCACAAGTAATTACTACTCTGAATCAAAATTGTGAAAGCATTTTATTTTTAAGCTCTTATTGTCAAATCCCCCAAGCTCTAAGGCAATACCTTTTTGTTGAGTACTAGCCACGTGGTAAACCCTTTCTTGTCCACGAACTGCAGGCCGAAGTACCATATCTCTCGCAGGCCGATGGTCCGCACTACTTGGTCGAAAAGTTGCTTGCCTGTGGTGGAGGACTGGATGGCGAACTCTAACTCTGCGTCCATAGAAGTGATACGCACACTGATCTGATAGGAATAAAATGCGAAGGGATTCTAGATTAATAGCTAACACAGAACACACGTAGCAAGAGTTTATGTGATGTTTAACGGGAAATTGAGGGATCAAACACACGTAGGAAGATTGTAGAATAATATTTAACATTTGGATAAGAAATATATAAAAGTAGGAAAACTTTACTATCATATATGATTACTTTAGTGGGTGTCAAATATAGCGCCCTCCCTTCATCCAGAATGTGTTTGAAGTGGCGGAATGATGCGTAAGTCAATCAGGAAGCTTCAGGCTACGAGTGAGGCTATGACGTCATGACATACATAGCTAGTGTGCTCTTACAGTGATGTTGCTGATCACTTCCCCGAGGTGAGTTGCCTTTTTTGTGTCTTACTCGAGGAGAATCAAAGTTAGTTGAAAAATTAACACATTTGGTGGTTCTTGTTAGGCTTAGCGAGGTGTGTTTCTTTGCATTACTGCGTACCCAAACCTTAATTTCTAGTTGTTAAACGAGTATGTATCGCATTCATCTATTACTGATCAGTGAATAATGATAGCTCGTGATGGGAGGCCGTGTGGAGAAGGTTCACTAAAAGTCAAATGGCTGAAAAGGCAGGCTTCTTAACTTCCGAACTAGCAACGAGGGAGGGTGGGGGAAGAGAGAAATGGGAGTGGCGGGACAAATTGGGGGAGCGGAGAGGTGAATATGAGACAATCTCTCTTAGACAAAGAAATATGTAGGGATGGTGCTAGGAGGCGGATTGAAAAAAATTTTGACAGACGGAGGGGATTTGGGAGCGAGGGGTGATGAATGTGGCGTTCGTGTAAGTGCGTTAACTTTTGGAGTTTTTAAGTTAATGTGTGTCACGTTGTGAGTGTGTGTGTGTTATCTATCACCACCATCACCACCAAGGATATCATAAGAATCCTTGATCACCACCATCACTACTACTGCTGCTGCTATTACTACTACTACTACTACTACTACTACTACTACTACTACTACTACTACTACTACTACTACGACTACCACTACTTTTACTACTACTACTACTTTTACTACTACTACTACATTTACTACTACTACTACTTTTACTACTACTACTACATTTACTACTACTACTACTACTACTACTACTACTACTACTACTACTACTACTACTACTACTACTGCTGCTGCTGCTGCTGCTGCTGCTGCTGCTACGCTGTTGCATCACCTGCTGGAATCCTTTGTTTTCTCAGTAATCTGTTGTGTTCTCTCTGGTCAGTAATAGAGTATTTGATGATTTTAATGATCATCTTGAGGCGTCGAAGTCCTGCTGGCCTGTACGCACTACTTGTGTAATCTGCACCACCTCTAACGTATCTTGAGAATAAGCAAATCTGGGGGTTGTGTAAATTGATATTTGACAAAGGGCGAAAAATTATATGCACATAGGGACACGTGGAATGACAATTCACAGATGGAAAGGCTATTCACACTAGAAAGATAGTTAACACTAGAATGAGGGATAAGCACACTAAGAAAGGTTATAGTGACAGTTCAACATAAGCACTGAATTATGAAGGCAGATCGGAAGGAAAAGAGACGGTATGCCATACGCAAAAGCGATTATTGTGTTGGTTAATAAGAATGTTATAGATATTTGTAATTTCCTGACATTCTTTCCGTCTAGCTTAATCTATCATCAGCAGTTTTATTCCTTCATAAGATAAGTAACGCATTCCTTGAAATTGACGTAACTCTCTCTCTCTCTCTCTCTCTCTCTCTCTCTCTCTCTCTCTCTCTCTCTCTCTCTCTCTCTCTCTCTCTCTCTCTCTCTCTCTCTCTCTCTCTCTCTCGGCAGATTTCTTTCAGTATTCCTTAAAAGTTATGATGCAAAAAAGGAAAATTACAAATATTATTATCTATATAAGTATAATGCTGTTAGCTCTCCTCTAGAACCATGAATATCCTTGAAAACCTCCAGTATTTTCCACTCTATAGACTACGAAAAGTTTCGGAACTACGGCAGATTGAGAGAATGATTTAGTTAGCATTAATTAGTACATATGGATAGTCCCCCCCCCTCCCATACATAGATTCTGAAGGTTCAAGTGGAGGATGATAAGAGTAAGGTGTTGGTCCAGGAGGCATTTTGGTGGTGTGTATGGTAGCATGATGAGACGACACTTTGCTAGAGGAGATAATATGATGTTCCTGAGAGCTCACAGCATCCTAAACTCAGTACTTGATGAAGCTTTGGTTTTCATGAACTTACCTAGTTAGTTGGTACCTTTAGCATCTCTGTTTTCCAATGTTGTACCTTTTCGTTGAAGTCGTTCACTTGACTTCAACGTATGGTTTCTAATATTCGATGGAAATTGAAGTTTCAGTGACTTCGTTCTTACATTTCCGTTATTCGATGTACTATATAACTTACTTTGATATTACATGTTTTAATTTTTCAAGGAAGAAATGCTTATTTCAATCCTTTATTTCATTTGTAAAGCTGAAATAGTATGTTGGGTTAGTTGAGAATTCGTGTGCATGTTCTGGTTTTTAGACTCATTTTGATAACACTAGCATATCTAAATACAACAGCCTTTATTGTTTGAAAGCCCCACAATGCAGTTCACTGTTTCTTTCAATCCCTCCTTGTCTACCTATGTAACTGTAATATGTATGTCTGTGTACTGGAGAAATGAATCTTGAAAGAGTCTAAGTAGATTATCCTTTCATCATTCAAGACTCTTGTACATCATTTGTGTGCAGGTAATTGGAATAAATGACTAACTCCAAATGTATATTTCATGAAAACTGAGAAAGAGACAAATAAATGACTGCTATGAAAAAATAAGGCATGAGAAAAGTGTAATAAATCAAGGATTATTGAAAGAGAGTGATGCAAGGAAATCAGATGAAAATATCATACATCAGACATTTCACTCTTTTCTCTACGCATGTTTGAGGTTGAGTGAGGCATGAGGCATGTTATCGTCATTAATCATCCACATCGTTCCACATTCAGTGAAAGAAGTGACATATCCACCTAATTTCTCTTATCAGCGGCCGGCAGATACAGCTCCTTTATCTAATCTGAGAGGGAGCAAGGGGTTACCAATATACTGCCTCAGAACTGTGTGTGTAGAATGTACATAAAATGTATTTATTTATCCATCTATACAAACTTCCCGATCTGCTACAGTTTTTATGTAGCTCTCTTGTTAAATCCATATTCTGAACCATTTCTCCGCCACTAATTTCAAAAGGTTTTGATTGAAGTGCCATTGGTTTTTAAGGATGTTTTTTTCTTCTGTAATGTTTCTGGTCACATAATGGTATTTTTACATTGTGAATTGTCTTTTTCTAGTCATGTCTTGTGTCGCAGTCAATACACCTCTGAAATAATGGTTTTGTATAACTTTTCTTTTACCTAATAGGGACACTATATAGCGTAGCATAGCAAAACAGAAAAAAAGAAAAGGTCCATTGAAGTGCTAATCACACACACAAAAAAAATCCAAAATATGTGTCAAAACTGCTTGAGGATGAGTTCAATAGCTAGTCTTCAAGGCCAGCATAAAACACACGCAGCTCGAGTGTTATAGGAAGAACCAACACAAGCTGATCAATTTCAGTCACGTTGCACCACAGTCTCAGCTTCTGGGGTCGTTACTGGACAAGGGGAGTGGGAAGGAATCGTGCAGAGAGATCGTGTGGTGTCATGTAGTGTCGTAGTCACTCACCGAAGTCTGGATACCTCAATGGCAGAACCAGGATCAAAATTTGGGGGGACTAACCTGAATTTCTGTACCCATTAACATTGTTGGCAAGCCGGTGCGAGCGAAGCGATTTTTTTTTTTTTTTTTTTTTTTGTTAAACTTACCAATCTTTTTAAGCTCTATTTTTATGTAATGAGAAGAGTAATAATTCATCAATTTGACTGAGTAATTAGCTTCAGCTCATCCTCGTGGTTCCGTCACAGGACTACCTAGCTATCGCTGGACAGCCGCATTCCCTTTTAACTCGCAACCGCTCCACCTCTCATGTAGTGTGTGGAGGGAGGGTAAAGAGAGGAGAGGGAGAGAGGAAAATGAATTATGCATAGACATGAACTTCCCTACTCTCTCCCGTCTTTATTCTTTGGCATAGTCTAGTCTCTCCTCCTCTCTCTTTGTTGCCTTAGTGTGTGTGTGTGTGTGTCTGTCTGTCTGTCTGTCTGTCTGTCTATCTGTAGTAGTAGTAGTAGTAGTAGTAGTTGTTGTTGTTGTTGTTGTTGTTGTAGCAGTAAATATGTATGTGTAGTATGTATGTGATGGTACATGAAGCCTATTGTGGAGGATGAGGAGGCAGTAGACACCTACCGAAACGATAATAATTAAAGTGCGACCACTCTAAAACACAGGGTCTGGGAGGGGTCAGGGAGGGTATTCCCCGGTCTACGGCGTGCCGCATTTCTCCTACTCTGATTGGTGAATGATGACCTGACACAGGCTTCGCGCGCATCTCTCTCTCTCTCTCTCTCTCTCTCTCTCTCTCTCTCTCTCTCTCTCTCTCTATCACTCTATATATATTACGATTATTATATATATGTATATATATATATATATATATATATATATATATATATATATATATATATATATATATATATATATATATATATATATATATATATATATCTTTTTCAGGAAATATTCGCTAACGTTAAAGGCAATTTGTTTAGCTTGGATGGGTGCATACATTAGGTGAGAGTGATGAGTCGGTGTAGTTGTCATTTTATCGGCGTGAACACAAGTGCCGGCGGAATCACACAACTCATCCCGTCAGGATTAAGAGAATACAGGGTTGGCCCGCTTTGAGTTCTGCGGACACCCTCTGACGTCACGTGGTTGCTGTGGTGGGTGGTGGCTGGGAGGTTGGTTGGGTACGGGGGACGGATAGGCAAGGGGTGAGCATGTTTACCAGAAAAGAAAACGGGTGGATAGGTAGGTCTCTCTCTCTCTCTCTCTCTCTCTCTCTCTCTCTCTCTCTCTCTCTCTCTCTATATATATATATATATATATATATATATATATATATATATATATATATATATATTTATTTATTTATATATTACTAGGTTATAATTACTGGTTAGGTTAGGTTGTACGTTTTCTATTTTTTTTGTTAGTTTTTTATATTTTTTTATTAGACGATTTCCACCTTCCAAACGCCTTGATTGAAATGACAAGCCGGTTTTCCTCCTCCTCCGCCGCCGTGCCAATGTTTACGTCCGGGGAGTCACCACCCCCACCCGCGGCGCCACCTTGGATTCTCA
>CM035219.1:7543555-7551055 GCA_020233015.1 Callinectes sapidus
CTCTCCTCTCCCCCCTTCTCTCTCTCTCTCTCTCTCTCTCTCTCTCTCTCTCTCTCTCTCTCTCTCTCTGTTTTCTATGTTATTTTATTTTGTTCCTTCCTTCCCCTACCAAATTTAATCCTCATTCACTCCGTGCTTGTTATTATTCATGCTTGCTTATAACCACCACCACCGCCACCACCACCACCACCACCACCACCACCACCACCACCACCACCACCACCACCATCACCACCACCACCACCACCTGCACACACTAATGAGACCTCCATCCCAGGTATGTGACGGATTGATGAGGCGGGGAAGGGGGAAGGGAGGAAATGTTTATACCCTTAGTGGTGGGAACTTGTCTCTTGTTGTCTAGGGGAGAGAGAGAGAGAGAGAGAGAGAGAGAGAGAGAGAGAGAGAGAGAGAGAGAGAGAGAGAGAGAGAGAGAGAGAGAGAGAGAGAGAGAGACGCAATCGTATTTCATCATTCATTTCTTGGTTCTTTCATTTCTGTGGTGTTAATGAATTGTCAAATATATATTCCATTCATTCACTCGAGGAGGAGGAGGAGGAGGAGGAGGAGGAGGAGGAGGAGGAGGAGGAGGAAGAGGAGTCCTTTTAAATTAATGATGAGAATAGACAGGTGAAAAGAGGGTGGGGAGATGTGGAGAGGCAAGGGGACGAGGCTTATGTGGGGTGAGGGCGGGAAGAGGTTGAGAGAGGCTGGGAGTGGCGGGGAGAGGGCGGGAATAGGCTGGGAGAGGCCATCTATTTACCTTAGGCTGAAGGGTGAAGGGAGAGGAGCCGCTCACAGCAACATCTAATTTCAGGATTTTTGTAAGTGCGCTATTTAGTTGAAGGTAACAGTGGGTCCCGAGAGAGGCTGGGCTGTCCCTCCACGTCCATGCTCAGAAACACTTCACCGCTGCACCTCCACCATTTCAAATCGCTCCTGTTTAAGTGACACAAGTTTTCAAGGGTGTTTGTATCGTTCTAATGACAAATGGACAAGGGTACTGCATAATTGACAAGAGAAATACCCTCAGAAACCCGTCTTGAACTCTCTGTGGCCTTTGAAAATAGTTGTGGTGAGAGAGCGGAGTGTTTCTGAATATGGACACTAGTTTGCAAGGGTGTTTGTATCGTTCTAATGACAAATGGACAAGGTTACTGCATAATTGACAAGAGAAATACCCTCAGAAACCCGTCTTGTACTCTCTGTGGCCTTTGAAAATAGTAGTGGTGAGAGAGCGGAGCGTTTCTGAGTATGGACCTAAAGTGACACTAGTTTGCAAGGTTGTTTGTATCGTTCTAGTGACAAATGGACAAGGTTACTGCATAATTGACAAGAGAAATACCCTAAAAAACCCGTCTTGTACTCTCTGTGGCCTTTGAAAATAGTAGTGGTGAGAGAGCGGAGCGTTTCTGAGTATGGACCTAAAGTGACACTAGTTTGCAAGGGTGTTTGTATCGTTCTAATGACAAATGGACAAGGTTACTGCACAATTGACAAGAGAAATACCCTCAGAAATCCGTCTTGTACTCTGTGTGGCCTTTGAAAATAGTAGCGGTGAGAGAGCGGAGCGTTTCTGAAGGGACATCGAAACCCGCTGGATGGGCGTGCGTGAATCTCGGTTGTCGAATTATTCCTACGAGTCTCTGGCCGGGCGTGGGGGACTTTGCAGGGCGGCTAATAAAAGGGTTGGCACGGCGTGGTGTTATGTACTGGACAGTTTCGGGGCGCGGCGCTGCGGGGGCGTGGGCGGCAGGTAAGCTGAAGGTGCTATATAGGGGAGGAAGGTGGCAGGCTGGCCCGTGATCAAAGGCTCTTAATTTACCCCCTAAACTTTGTATATTTTACGAGATGATGTTGATTAGTGGCATTTGACGGCTGGCGGTGGTGCGGCCCGGCGTGTTGCCTCGATGGATGAGATGGTGATGTGTGTGTGTGTGTGTGTGTGTGTGTGTGTGTGTGTGTGTGTGTGTGTGTGTGTGTGTGTGTGTGAGTGGGTGTGTCCTTGTGAGCATGCACCTGTAAAATTGAGCTTGTTAGTGAGATCCATGTTGTATCTTCTTTTACTACTATTTTTACTGCTGCTGCTGCTGCTGCTACTGCTTCTGCTTCTGCTTCTTCTTGTTCTTGTTCTTGTTCTTGTTCTTCTTGTTCTTCTTGTTCTTCTCCTACTACTACCACTACCACTACCACTACCACTATTAAACCTGATTAAGGACTCTACTCTGAAACACTTCTACTCACACCTGGACTAACTTGGATTCGCTCTACGTATAGATAAAGTTTCCTGGATCCTGAAGGTTCTGTGTGCGGTTCTCGTGACAGATTACTAAGAGTTCAACATCATTAACGGGAGGGACGGACATGGGAACTCGGCTGCTCAGTTCCGTGGCCTTTGGAAATAGTCGCGGTGAGAGAGTCAAGCGTTTCTGTACAGAGGAACGAAGAAGGATGTTGATAAAGTGATGCATTGCCGAGACAAGCAACAGAGGGACAAAACATGACGCTGGTATAGAGAGAGAGAGAGAGAGAGAGAGAGAGAGAGAGAGAGAGAGAGAGAGAGAGAGAGAGAGAGAGAGAGAGAGATGAGCGCTGGAAAGTAGGAGGGGAGGTTAAGGAAGCAAGGCAAGGGGGAGATAGGGGGGGGAGGGCGGGTGATGGTTCCTAAACACTCTTGGGGGTAAAGCAGCAAGTGACCGATAAGTGTACACCCTTCCCTCTCCCTCTTCCTCCCTCCCCCGCCCACCCTTCCCTCTCCCTCTTACTCCCTCCCCCGCCCACCCACCCTTGGATTGTAGGTGGAGCGGGGCGGGGCGGACAGGACGGCGTGCCATGTCTCCTCCTCCTCCTCCTCCTTCTCCTCCTCCTTCTTCTTCTTCTTCTTGCTGCATAACCTCTCCCTCTTCCCTTGTCTCTTGCATTGTGTCTCTTCTCCTCCTCCTCCATCCCCTTATTATTTCTCCCTCCCTCTCTCCGTCTCTGTGTCTCACCGTGTTCCTTCTCATGGCCTCATTATTTTCCTCTCTGATATTTTTCCTCGTTCCTCTTTATTTTACTTTTTTTTATTATTTTCTTTTTTAGTGTGCCTGCTTCCCCCCTGTAAATTTCCTGGCTCCCCCTCCTGACTTGCTTCACTAGACTTGCCCCATCCTGCTGCCTCGCCCTGTGGGTCGTTCACTCCAGCAGCCTGTTTAGATTAATGATGGTTGGTGTCCGCGTGTCACTAGCTGCGTCTGTCCACTTTTCAATCTCGGTGGTGTATTATTGAAGTGCCTCGTGGGTCGTTGGTTGCACTTCTTGCTTCACTGAATAGAGGCGTTTCAATAAATCCCGTCGCCTTATTGCTTCACTGTGTGGCTTCTGTTGTTGTGGTGGTGTTAGTAATATGGTGTGCGGCGCGGCGTTTCCCGGAGTGATCCTGGCTCTGCTGGGCTGTCCGGCACCCGTCCTGGAGTCCACCGCGCTTCGTTAGGTTCGCCTCAGCTTCCATTTCCCGGCGGTGCGTCCTCGTGCGCTCTTCATCTTCCGCCGCGATATTAAACTCAGCCGAGAAATGTTTTACGATTATTGGACAAAGGTGCCGAACGCTGCCAGCCACCAGCCACCAGGCAGGCCGGAGCGACCCGGCGCCCACGGCGATGGCGATGACCAGCGGCGACTGTGTGTGTGTGTGTGTGTGTGTGTGTGTGCATTGCTTGACTACTGACAGACACATACCCGAGAAGCATATCCATACACATGCACAGGCGTCTGCATTCCTCCAATCACACACACACACACACACACACACACACACACACACACACACAGGGTCAGTGGTGTCATCATGATAGTTGGCGTCCAGTGTCACCATTAATGAGTGACACTTGCACACCATTACCGTGAAGCAAAGGCTGCCTGTCCCGGTGATCGACACTCGGCGCCGCGCTGCGCCGTGCCTCATCACATAATTACTTCCTTCCTTCCTTCCATCCTTTTTGTCTTACTGACCTACTTCAACACACACACACACACACACACACACACACACACACACACACACACACACATTTTATGATTTATGATTTATAATTGTGATGTAAGGTAAAACGTAACAGTGCAGTTTTAGGTGAGGCAAAATATTCCAGTGCAGTGTCACCAGGCCGGACAAAACTTGAATTGATATTCATAATTATATATATATATATATATATATATATATATAATATTGAAGTAGGTAAATAAGGAAGGAAGGAAGGAATGAAGGAAGGAAGGAAGGAAGGAAAGAGGCGTCTTCTATCTGTGATCCGCTTCAGCATGTCAGTTGGATGCCAAATATTAGAGTGAATGGAGGCAGCAGGAGAGCAGTGCACTGCTGGGCTCACGGGGGTCGGGTGGGTGGTGGGGGAGACTACATTTCATTATACCGCTCATGAAAACATTAAAGTTATCTCAATTTACTAACATGAATATAAATTTACACTAAAAGAGGGAAAGCTATATATATGTATATATGTTATATTATATATATACGTATACCCAAGTGTGTGTGTGTGTGTGTGTGTGTGTGTGTGTGTGTGTGTGTGTGGAGGAATGCAAGTGCGTGTGTATGTGTATGGATGTGTTTGTATAGTGAGTGATTTAGGTTTAGGCGCCGCAACAGCCAGGGTCATATGGTGTCTATATCGACGGTGGTATTTGGTAATCATGCAGTGTGTACATGTGTGTGGATATAGGCCGTACCTGGACACACACACACACACACACACACACACAGGCAGGCAGGCGGGCAGGGAGGCAGGCGGATGAACCAATCTCACCATTCCTGCGTGGGCAACACATGGCGTTGAGTCGCGTTGGCTTCCCTGGGGCGGCGGGAGCGAGGGCTGGCTGGCTTCCCCAGTGTGTCCTGGCGGGTATCCGTGGCGTGTCATTATAGTCCCCCGGGGTCACGGTGGGGCGGGGCGGGATGCAGGGTGCACCTCTTCCCACCTCCTCGCCTCGATCCTACCTAAATAAAATATTGAGCAGTGGCTGGGGTGGGTGCCTGGTGACACACACTGACACGCACCACTTGCCTTTCTATTATTTAACATTTGTGGTTGAGAGTGCATGGTGGAGCGGTGAGGCAGAGTGGTGGTGGTGGTGGTGGTGGTGGTGTCAGCGTGATAAAGTTTGGCGAGGGAAGTAATTCCTTGGCAGGACAGTGTTCGTACGCCCGGCACTCTCGGGGGAATGCTGCCGGCCGGCGTGGGTGTCGTACAGTGCCGTGCAGGCGGGCAGCAGGACTGCTCGACACAGCGAGTTGAAGTGCTCAGAAAGGCACGTGTGGCCAGTGTGCGTGGTTGTGGCAGTGAGGCGGTGCGGTGCCCGGGAAATCTATCAATGACGTCCATGTTAGTCCAGAGTCTGGTAACACTTCAGAGTCACGCAATGGCGCAGAGCTTGATAGACAGACAGCCTCGCCGAATTGGTCACCTTTTCACCAGTGTTGCTAATCACGCAGGTGTCACGAAATATGGATCTTTTATCAGTAGTAGTTTGATTCTGAGGATTTTGACATGTGTGTCGCTGCGTTTTTAGCCTTCGTTCTTTTGCGAGTCTTGTTCAGTGTTTTGGCGGTGAAGTAACGTGCGGGGTGATGCAGGGCGGTGTTGTGAGGGGCAGGTAGCACAGGTTGTAGGCGCGTGAGGAAGAGCAGGTGTGTGCAGGAGACGATGACCTGACCCACTGTTTGTGTAAAGGAGATAAGAGGAGGCAATGGCAGGCCGGGGAAGTGCGAGGTGAGCGTGCAGGAGTAAGGCGGCAGTGATCAGAATTGAACGACGTAGCAGTGTGTGTGTGTGTGTGTGTGTGTGTGTGTGTGTGTAAGGATTCAATATTGTGTGGCAGTTGTCGGTGCAATTGTTACAGTCAGTCAGTCAGTCAGTCAGTAGCTCACGCGATGTTTGTGTGGCGACGGTTTCTCGGGCAGGACGCTGATAGAGAAATGTGATGGATTGCGTTCTAAAGGGAGTGATTCCATTGTTGTAGGTTCTTGTATAGGTAGAAGAAGGTGGAGGAGTCAGTGCAAACTTGACCTGTACTGTAGCGAGGCGAGGATCCAGAAAGTCTTAGAACAGAACAGAGGGGAAGGAGAGAAGAGGAAAGAGGCGAACACAGTGTCAGTGACGTACACATCACTGGCATAAGTGGCCCTCGCGCTGAGTGCCTCCTGAAGTGCCGGAGTGAGTGGCACCAGGCCAAGTGAAGTGTGTGTAAGTGTGCGCGCGTGTGTGTGCGTGTGGAGGTGCAGCGGCAAGCCATGACGATTGGTGCATCTTTCTCTAAGTGATCCTGACCACCATGGCCGCCACGAGCATAAGGTAAGGAAGTTCATCACTCCCAACCAGAGGTCAGGTCACCAGGGCCAGGTCAGCCTCTGCTCCTCTGGTTAAGACTGTATTGCTTTCATTTGTTCCTCATCAATCTCCCAGGTTGAAATTTTACTTTCCTCTCTTCCTAAATTAATATCGGAGCTGGTCTTCCAAACTTTTTTAATACCTGAGGTCATCCAGTCAGTCTCGTCTCTGCTCGTGTTAGTATTTCAAGGGCGTCCTTCAAGCAAGCCTTGCATGTTCAAAGGTCCAGCCTCCCTCTTGTCTTCTCCTTGGTAAATAGAACATCAAACCTTCCATCTCATTCCTTCTTCCCCTTCATCTCCGCATCGCTCGTTACTTATCCTCGGCATCACTACGTCATGCACGGACGGGAACACAAGGTCGCCCTTCAGGTGGCGGCACGCACGCGGTCCTCCTCGTGCAGGTCAGCGAGGCAGCGGTGGAGTGCGTGGTGGCAATGCTGTGTGGGTTGTGTTCTTGTGTTCTTGTGTTCCTGAGTCCATGGGGATTGTTACTTATGAATGGTTTGGGGTCAGCTATCGCTTCACTCTTCCTAACGTGATTTGTGGTGTCTAACCGTTTTTCTTTCTTTCTATTTATTATATTCTCCATCCCGTCGTGTCTCCCTGCGCAGTGTTGGCACGCTGGCCGGATGTTTACATGCACGAGTGGCGTTGCCTGCAGTTATTGCCGTTAATTTCAATACACCCCGCGCAACGAACCTTACCACGCTGGGAGCACGATTGGAATTTGTTTTTGTATCATTCACCCTACAGGAGTTCAGGCCGCGAGGAACATGAGATGGACGGGGCCGGTGAGGGGGGGCAGGGGGGCTGACCAAACACGGGTACAGTACAACTAGAGCCCCGTTTAGTTATCTTATTCATCCTTCTGTTTGTTATTACACCTTTTCCTTATGTTGCAGTCCAGCCAGAGTCCTGCAAGACGGAAGAACGAGACACAGAGGCTGGTGTTGCGTTGCGTGTCAGGTTAATTCCTTCAATATTGGGACACATTTTTACCACGAATATTTCATTGTGATTAGACCATTTTTATTGACATTACGAAGGGCCAGAAGATTAATGACCAGACTCTTTACTATCCTAATTCCCACATGAGTCTCTGAAGCTGTAGAAAATCG
>CM035219.1:7553555-7555046 GCA_020233015.1 Callinectes sapidus
TGTGGTTCAGTCTTCTGGTCTTTACTGCGTCGCTGAAAACTTTAGCCACTAACTTTCTAGAGATAACAATGACCTCCATTAGCGTGTCAAGGCTGGCTGAGAAGTTGCTCTTTATCGCTCAGCGTTGACCTACACACCGCTGGCTGCGTGTCTTCCGCCGCCCACTAACTTACCGTGCTGGCTGGCGACGTGTAGAGGCGCTGGGAGGAGCCGATGTTGGCTGAACGGGCCTCCGAGACACGCTGCCTTTAATCTCGTGTGTTAATAAAGCGGCGTCAACTTTCTATGGGGGCTTGAGTGGAAGGAAGGTGGACGGCGTTTGTTGAAAATGTAGCAGCGGTGCATTGCTACGTACGTCATAACGCTCGTTGGCAAAAAATGTAATAAACTAACGAATCTTGTTTGGTTTAATTTTCAGGTGAGTTTGAAAGGGTTAAAAATACATACACCACCACCGTATCTACTACGCTGTGGTGCATGGTCCTGTCTGGCCCTGTGGGGGGGCAGGGGAGCGGGGTGAGGGGAGGTGAGAGGGTTCGAATTCCCGCGCACTGAGACTCGGGGATCAAAGCAATGAAATTGAGCATCAAGTGCAGGCGCTTGAAATACTTTGTTTACCTTACCTTGTACACGGGCCGGCCTTGCTATGAGGAAAAGAGCAGAACGTTGCCCCTTATTGTACCCTGCCTGACACTGAGGAGGCGGCAGAGGCACGTGTGATGGCCGTGTGCTTGTCCCTGTGTTGGCCCGTGTGATGGCCGTGTGTTGGATCGTGTCATGTTGTCCAGTAATGTTTAGCGGACACGATCATTACTTGCTATGCGGTATTGGGTGCGTATCTCTTGGTTTGGGCGTGCAGTGGCTATAGGAGAGGCGATGGGTGGTGGAATCAGCGGTAGAGGGCTATGGATGGCCTCGTGTGGTGACGTGTGCTTGTAGGATGTGTGGGGGAATCAGTGCGGCGTGGGTGTGGTGGCTGAGGGGAGGTGACGTGTGGTGAGGCAGGCTGTTGAAGAGTGACTGGTGTGGCAGGGATTTGACGGGTGGTAGAGGGGGGGAGAGTGCCAGTGGCGGTGTGTGGTAGAATGTGGGAGAGTGACAGTGGCGGTGTGTGGTGACAGAGGGAAGGTTTGTTTGTCTGGTGAGTAGTGAGTGTGGCAAATTACAGTTTTCTCGTTAGGAAATTTTTTTGATCATCACAAATAAAAGGATAAAATGGATTAAATGATGAAGCTCGCAATATTTTTCTGGCGCTGATGTTTTTTTTGCTTTCGTTATTCAGAAACTATAATGACTTTCCAGATATTTTCTTTCTCTATTAAAGGAATATTTAAACAGGAAAATATAAACATAGACGATCAGGTAAGAGGGAGTTGTTTGTTGAGCTTAATTACAGGTTAGGTTAGAGAGAGAGAGAGAGAGAGAGAGAGAGAGAGAGAGAGAGAGAGAGAGAGAGAGAGAGAGAGAGAGAGAGAGAGAGAGAGAGAGAGA
>CM035219.1:7563144-7590229 GCA_020233015.1 Callinectes sapidus
GGGGGGAGCAAGCCGGTTTCAGAAAAAGTCGGGGATGTAATGATCAGATCTTTGTTGTTAGGCATTTGATGCAGCAGGCAAATGAATTGAAGGCTAGTTTAAGCTTGTGTTTTGTTGATTTTGAGAAGGCTTTTGACAGTGTTTCTAGAAAGGCGATGGGGAAAGTGTTGAGGTATTATGGTGTTCCAGAGTGGTTGGTGAAGTTTGTTTAAGATTTGCATGAGGGTACGTTTTGTAATGTTATGAGTGATGGGTCCTTGAGTGAGGCTTTTGAAGTTAAGTCGGGTGTGATTCAGGGAGGGATTCTTTCCCCTTTGTTGTTTGTCCTTGTTATTGATTATGTGATGAGGAGGGTTGCAGAGGAAACTAATGCTGGAATTGTGTGGGGAGATGGACGTAAATTAGCAGATTTGGATTATGCAGATGACACTGTGGTTATTAGCGAAGGAACAGATGAGATGCAAAGGGTCTTAGATTGTATAGTGAGAGAGGGAGGAAAAGTTGGCTTGATTATTAATTGTGCAAGAACGGAAATGATTAATATGAATATTGCTAACCCAAGAGCTTGCGTGATTGGGAGAAGAGTTGTGAAACAAGTAGAGAAGTTTAAATATCTTGGTACGCTTTTGTCTATGGATGGATCGTTAAAAGTGGAGTTGAGGAAAGGTTAAGGAAGGCGAATCAAGCGATGGGCATGTTAAAAACTGTGAGGAATAATAATAACTTTTCAGTACACACTAAAATAAAAATTTATAAAACTATGGTTAGAACTATTTTGATTTATGGGCATGAATCGTGGTATAGTATAGTAACATCGGATAAGAAATTCGTGGTTTTCGAAAATAAGGCTTTGCGAAGGATTTTAGGAGTTAAGTGCTGGGATAGGGTTTCAAATGATAGAGTGAGAGAAATTACGGCTGTGCAACCGGTAGATGAATATGTTAGATTGTCTCGATGGAAATGGCTAGGACACGTCTTCAGAAGGGAGGGAGTGATTGTACGGGGAACACCCGGTTGGCAAGTGCAGGGTAGAAGAGGGAGATGAAGGCCGAAGGAGACGTGGATGCGCACAATGAGGCGAGAAGCTGGTGAAGAGTGTTGGGAGGATTTGGAGGAGTTGGCACAGGATAGATGGAGGTGGCGTGAATTCATTGAGGCCCTATGCATCCCTCAGGGTGCCACAGGAGTTGATATATATATATATATATATATATATATAAGCCATTGTCGCGCGCTGGGAGGTGCGGCCAACGTCTGCGCTGTCATGTACTCCGCTGAGGTCAAGGATAAACTGATCTCATGAGTTCCTCTTGACCCCGACCTGAAGAAGCCGCGTGACGTCGTGCGCCAAGCCTGCTCATTTTTACTCCGAAATGGGTCAACCCTGTATTCTTTTAATCCTGATCCCGTCACACAGGTGACGCGTGAGGCCACTTCTTTTTTTTATGAAAATAGCACACCATTTACTAATATCCCTTCCAGGTGCATTAAAAACATGCACCATTCAATGCTTATCCATTCGAGAACTACGGAGAAAATGTGCAAAAGGAATACTGTTTTTCTAGCAACATTGTAAGATAATTAAGCCACATTTCATTGTTATAGTATGAGTACTTCACACATGTTAAGTTTCTTTATATTTTTACATATACTCTAGGTAACTAAAGCATTCATTTTGAATTATGGTGATAGTATATATCTACCTATCTGTGATGTCTTTCAAATACATCACAGCAATCACAAGTCGCTGATTTAGGAGGTATATACGGCATCGCCGTGGGCAGGAGGGAATACCCGCACCGACTCCACCCCACCTAGACCCTTTGCATAGAGTCTTCAAGCGTTTTCGACGACTAACATAGTTTCTCTTTATTCGCTTTATTTAGGAGGTTTGCCTCGGTCATCTTGTAGTCAGGACTCCCATCGTATCCATACATTCTTTCATATCTTCTTGTTTTCGATCATTTTCATTGCTGCTGATAAGGGTGAAAAAAAAATTGACCACCAATACAATAATGGATAGTATTTCTTTAAGCATGTGTATTAGTTGCCTCTGCCACCACTGTATTAGTTGGAAGTGCCGCCACTGTATTAGCTACAGTGATCACTGTATTAGTTGAAGGCTGGCTTCTGTGTTGGTTAGCGTAGCCAGATTTGGAGCAATGTAGAGGTGAGAGTGGCATAAAGGCTTGGAGCGCGTAGATGTACGTAAGTTTATAAACTATCAGGTCGTGGGGTTTGAAGGAGATACTTCTGTAGACTCAGGACATATATATTCTTAGTACTGTACAGGAGACGATGTGACGATAGTTATCAATCACGTGGCTTGATTGATGAGTGATGAGATGACCGAGTGAGTATGGAGCGAGCGAGAGAGAGAGTGTGATCTCGGCCAGCCTGGGAATGAATGTCCTGTCAGTCGCATTACAATACTCGCAGTGAGGTTAATGGCACTGGTTCAGGGGGTGCTGTGAACTTATCATTAAAGCCAACTGGGACCTCACTGAACATTGCCCTTTGTGTCTCACAACACAAAGAAGCAATCACAGTCTGCCCTCATAAAGGCAACTCTCTTCTTCAAACACAAAACTATATGCGCAAAACTTTGATATAAAATTTAGAAATAGAAAGAAAAAAAAACTTCATTTTTTCAAAACCTGTTTAGGAACCGACACCTCAGTGGACCTTTTTTTTTCTTGTAATCACATTTTATTTTGCCCTTGCCTACTTCTATCTATCTATCAATCAATCAATCTATCTATTTATCTATCTATCCATTTATCTATCCATCCATGTAGAGTTCACGGAAAGTAACTACAAACGTACATACTTAGATCTCAGCCCTTAACACACCCTCATAATAAGCTTTATCAGATAGGCTGGGTGAATGAACACTTATTTCATTGCCGCTAAGCCTTGGCATCAGCCTGTGACTCTACAGAGGAACGCTCCACTATATATTTCATGGAAACCGGTACTTCTCGAATGAAAAAGAGAGTTCAACATCTAATTATTAATGAGAAACAACTTGGAGAATATATGGATAGATATAGCTTATTTATGTATCGGTTTATTTGTTTATTATCATATATTTTGACGATAAGAATTTAAAGTATTTGGATCTTCATTGCGATATTCTGATACCATAATACGAAGAAAGATAGTGTTAAGTATCAAAACAATTATGATATATGTTTAATTTGATAATATGACACCATATACGAAGTTTGTATATTCACTTACTCACCAATTCATTTGAATTACGAGTAAGAGTTTAAAGTGTGAAACAATTGTGACTTATCAGTGGTGAAAAGTTGATAATTATGAAATGATGAAACTACAGCTATTTCCCAATCTTTTATCGGTGGAAGTATTTTAATGATTCATACTTGATCAAATATGTTCAACGTATCTAAATAGTGTACACTGATATATTACTAGGGCGGACAGAACAATATATATATATATATATATATATATATATATATATATATATATATATATATATATATATATATATATATCTTAATCTATCTCTATATTATATATGCAGAGAGAGAGCAGAGCAGAGAGAGAGAGAGAGAGAGAGAGAGAGAGAGAGAGAGAGAGAGAGAGAGAGAGAGAGAGAGAGAGAGAGAGAGAGAGAGATTGATATAGTGAAAGAGCACTCTGCTTACAACCTTGTTCCAGTCCCAGGTGTAGCGAGACAAAATGGGCGAGGAGCCCCTGTTCACCGAGCAGCAAGTAGGTACAGGATGTAACTCGAAGGGTTGTGGCCTCACTGTCCCGGCGTATGGTGTGTGTGGTGTGGTCTCAGTACTGTCCTACCCGAAGGTCAGCGTGCAAGCTCTTTCCGTTGGGCAACGGCTTGCTGGGTGACCAGCAGATAACCGTAGTGAACCCGGCCTCCCCCCCCCCCCCAACACACAGTTCAAAGTAATAGATATCAATAATAAATTCAAAGGTATAGTTACAGTATTAACTCACCGTCTTTTTCGACATGGTGGTGGTTGTGTGGTGACAGTGGTGGTGGTGGTGGTGGTTGAGGGTAGTAGTTGTAGTAGTTGTTGTTGTGGTTATCTGTGAGTGGGACAAGAAAGCAATTACCTGGGTGATCAACAAGACAGAAGTGCAGCTCTCCTCAGCACACACACTCACTCACACACACACACATACACACACACACACACACACACACACACTTTTCATTAACCACAAACACATTCACGGTTTTCATTATTCCTTTAACTATCTTCGTAGTCATACCCAGAGAGAGAGAGAGAGAGAGAGAGAGAGAGAGAGAGAGAGAGAGAGAGAGAGAGAATCAAGTTTCACATATGGAAGTAAAAGTTGCTGCTGCTGCTTTCATTCTATTAAACTTCAAACCAGTATCCTGTTCCGAGATAGCTTATCTTTTGTAAACCTCATTGCTGATACGCCCTCCTCCTCCTCCTTTCTTAGCTTTGGGAACGTCTGTTTTCGAAAAGTTGAGGAGGAGGAGGACGAGGAGGAATAATGAAAATGGTGTGGTATACATTTTGTCGACTCTCTCTCTCTCTCTCTCTCTCTCTCTCTCTCTCTCTCTCTCTCTCTCTCTCTCTCTCTCTTAGTTAACGAAGACATTTCAAACAAGATGAATGAAAAATAAAGATACGAAAGTTCCCTATCAGTGTTCATTAAGTATTTAGACAACTGCACTACTACTACTACTACTACTACTACTACTACTACTACTTCTGTCAGAGCATTGATAGGATTGAAGGTTACTGTTGCTTTGAATGTTGTCAGTGTGATAACAGCTTGTGGTTTAAGTGATACCGTGAGTTACTGGAACCTTAATCTCTGTATAGCTTGACGCCCTCTCTCTCTCTCTCTCTCTCTCTCTCTCTCTCTCTCTCTCTCTCTCTCTCTCCTTTCATTCTTTTTCCCATTACTATGCGCAACACTTGGAATAAGATCAGTACTATTAAAAGCTTTAATTATTAGATACTACGTATAATGACACACCCTTCTTCTTTTCCATTTCTTGTTAGCAGTGGAATGATAACTTTATTAGTACATATTATATGCATTTTCCGTACCAAATGGGTTTTTTTCCATATGATTACTCAGACCTTTCATATTATTGGTGCAGTGAATCATACCATCTTGTCTGATTTGATAAAGGGTGTGGGAACAATAGATATCCCACTAACTTAATTAAATTGACTGACTCCATCATCATCTCACAAAGAGAAAATGAGTTTAGGTTGTGTGTCGATAACTTTCATCTCGTAGAATTATTATAATAAAACGAAGCCTACTGATTGCTGCATTAAAGTGGAATTGTAACGTATATCTGAAGTAATTTTATGTAGCTAATCTCAAACTTCAAACACGATAAAGACAAAGTTTTCAGCCTCTTTTATTTACAGTCACTCTAAAAGCTTTTGCATGACCGTATTGGAGTCTGGATGGGTGTAATAGGGTGGGTTGGGGAGAACCAAGGATATTATAATAATCTAAGAATCTAAGAATCCTTGGGGAGAACCGTACATGCGGGTGTAATGTAAGGTTCGAAGGTTTGTTGTGGCTGACCGTGTAGCTGTGTGGGTGCAGTCCAACTGGTGATTCAATCCAGCGGTGAATTTTGAGGTTTGTCGATTTTTTGCATGTTTAATGTTATTTTTCATAATTATTTCACGGTGAATGTGTCTAGAGTGTACTAGTTATGTACCTACTTCTGAATGTGGAGAAATGCTCAATGTGACGAAACGAGAATTACGTAAGACAAGAAAATTTCAAGGCACAATAATTGTTGATGTCGCTATATATGTTTATATGGCGAAGGTGATGGTGTGCATACAACGTACGTGTACTGGTTACATAACTGTATGAAACATCCACAGGGAAAACAAAGATACTTCTTGGTGCAGCATGTGAATGGCGTATTGCAAGTCAGCGTAGCCTATACCTATAGTAACAGCGATGGCTCAAGAGATTTAGTTTCCATTATTTCTCACAAGCTAAAATGTTACTGTTAGCTATTGTAGGGGTCTATTCCTGTCAGTGCAGTATGGTATTGTAAGCTTACCAAACACTCAAATTATGTGATGTTTTGCATATCAGTCTTTGGTAAGTTTGCAATGCCAAATTATGTATGTTTTGCATATGTTTTACTTTGTTCAAATTGAACGGAAGTACATTCTTATATCAAATATGAAGACGAAGTAATACTAATGTTTACGTAAAAAAAGAAAAATGAATCAGAATTTAAGTTTGTTTGAATAGAATGGAAGTGTAATGGTGCATCAAACATGGGAGTGATACAACCCTAACTATTGTTTAGAATAAGGAAAAGAAAAAAAAAAAAAAAAAAAAGGGGGGGGGGGGGTGGGGGGGGGGGATATACCTTAAAAACTCCAGGGACTTTATAAACTAATTTTGCACGAATATATTTCACTTTTTTTGTTTTTCAATACATTTTGTGAACACTGATAATTAGAGTAATTTGCTTTAATTGTATAGTACGTAATCTAAAATCATCGTTAATGTCCACCCCACAGGTGTACTATATAATACATATATTCTGTTTCATCTGTGCTTAATTTTTTTCATTATGATTTCATTTTCCACCGGTAATGTTTTAGCTACCACACGTGTACGGCTCATCCTCACATGTTGAGAATTTTTTGTGGGAGCAATTATCATTTAGTCCCACTCATTTTATTATTTCATGATGCCATACTTGTGTGAAACACATAATGTGCAGAAATTATTATATTTTCTTTCAAACGTGACACAATTCCAGAATTCAATGTATTATTATTATTACTATTATTATTATTATTTTTTTTTTTTTTTTTTTATATATTTGAAAACAAAACTGTGCGTTACGTTCCCAACTCACTGTACCAGTAAATTCCTGCCAGCAGGCCCAGCGATTCCTTCCTTATTAGCATTTCACAGCACGTTACTGTGAAGAGGAAAACAGAAGGTAATATGATGAGAATCACAAAATTTCGTTATTGATTCAGTACAGTTTGAGCTTTCCTGATATTCTCTTCTGGAAATATTACTACTTAGGAAGAAAAATAATAACGTTTCCATTAGGAGGGCATGTATACCGGAGAGAATAGATATAATACTGTCAAGTTGTGATATATGGACGAGAGCTCAATCACAGTTGTCTGCACCGTAGATAATACAAGACACAACTTTTCCGTATTTTTTCCATAATTAAGTTCTTCCCTTTATAAGAATTTCATAAAATTTCACCCTATTCATGATATGGTGACCATACGCTACCACTAAAGCGAACTAAATGTTTACCCTAGACACTTCACTCACTTCAACTTATCTTACTGTTCCATCCCATCACCCACTCACCCGGATATCTGAGGCGCACTGGATGGCGGGAAGTCATGCACTCGTCCACCACTTAAAAATTCCGTCGTGTGGGACTATTATTTATTTTTCCACTGAATGATATCACCAAGTTGTGTCTAGGAGAGAGCGGCGAGAGTGCGTGCCATATCCACACCTATGCCGCGCGGTGATGAGTGGACTACGACTCTGAGCAGGGTGTGACGCGACGGCGAGGTGGTACAGTGAATATTCTTGCGTCACTGACAAGCTGATAATGAAATCACTCGCACGGACATACACACACCTACACACACATGAATACCATAACTAGCTAGCTATGCCACACACAGGTCGAGCAGCTGTATTAGTCAAAGATGGGATATAACGAGTAGTCACACGTAAAACGGTACAAATATGTTGTTTCTCAAGTGGGAAAATCAAATGGATAAACTAGCGGTGGTGACATGATAAGATAATTGATGGTATCAGTAGGTGGAAGCTAGATCGGCATTCCCATTCTTTCACGTGGATATCACCCGTGACTAGTGGTAGAATAGTGGACTAGTGGTACAATATTGCAAGTTTTGTAGTTGTATTCTTCAAAAGTTTTCCCCTCTCATAACCTTTTCCATTGTTGATCAGCCAGACTTTTATTGATGTTAAAGTATCATTGCAGTCATGAAAATACCTTGAAAGTCATGTGACTCATTATATAATTTTAAAAATATAAGGTACCTATGTCAAAAAGTTAAAGATTACAAGATTGGATTACATTCAATGGATGCGGTGATGTTACTGAGGCATGTTTTCCAAATCTAAACACCAGTGAATATTGATGAGTAACGTTTTTCAAATACTAATGAAATAATGTTGTGTTATTGCAGCCAGCATTGTAGTCATGCATGTTGTGTTGTACTAAGGGTTCAATTAACACTACAGGGGGTGAGTGGATAGTGAAACCACTGGCAGAGCCCATCAGATTTTGTTGAATAAGGAGAATAATGCAACTGATCATTTTGGATCACTTTATTGTTGATTCTTTCACACAGGTAGGCAGACAATTTAAACTTGTACAATTGCATGTTGATTTGTGAATCTCAAGAGCATTTGAAGAAAAATAATCACTGGAATTGTCACTTTCTGCATTATGACAAATTCAAGATAAATATGTACAATTTGCCAACCTGTATGAATCATTGACATGTTGCAAGGGAAATACAATGCACTCTGTATATATAAACTATAAGGCAACTCTTTCCAAACATTGTAGGAATCAGTCATTTTGAACACTGAGTCACTGGACACATTTCCCACTGATAAAAGATGAGATATGCAATACTTCCAAATAATGGATATTCTATTCAGCATAGCAGTTATGTGATTCATAATGGTTCAAAACAATACTTCTTTTTGATTGAGTGGCTTACAGGTATACCATACACCTGTTTACTGCCACAAGTCACCAAACTGTTTGCTGCTTCTTATAATCTTGCATTCCCTTCTCATGCATGGTTCATCAGCAGGGTATCTCTAAAATCTTAAGTTAATGAATTGTGCACTTTTTTGTCACATTCTCTCTCTCTCTCTCTCTCTCTCTCTCTCTCTCTCTCTCTCTCTCTCTCTCTCTCTCTCTCTCTCTCTCTCTCTCTCTCTCTCTCAAATATTTTTTTTTATAAACATTCCAGGCAAGGTCCACACTTGGAAAATAAATATACAAGTTCAAGGAACATAATTGTAGATATGAACTAAATACTTTTACAAATCTTAAAAATCATAGAAATATGATGCAATGGAGGATAAAAACAAGAAACTGTACATGAATATTGCATAAGATTAAATTTAAAAATTAACATTAACATACAAACTTACATCATAAAATCACAAGAAAGTGGTGTGCTGATCTTCTCTAGTAACTAACATGCACCAAAGTAGTCAGTTGGGCATTAACACAACCTTAATGACAGCAGTGATACAATGCCCTATAACCAGTAATGTGTCCAGTCCAAACTTTTCACCTTTTCCCTAGAGTTGGCACCAAGTATGAGCCTCTTCCAATTGTTTCTGCCCTTTGCATCCTCAGTTACTCCCATTCATCTGCAGTTCTACCACAGTTCCATCCTTTTATCTTATACTCATATCCAGTCTAGACTCACTACTTACATAATTACATTGTAGGGCAGGAATACTAAATCTAAAATCAGAAACCTTCAAAATCCTCAATTTTTCATGAGCTAATGTCTATAATTCAACAGTTTGAGTTCCCTTCAAAACTATATCTTTTTGTAAAATCCTGACAACCCACACTACACAAGTATATCACATCATTTGGTGAATCAGATAAAATTAACAGTTGGTAGTTGTACTGCTTGAATTTCTCATGTACACAACAGTGTGGAATGGAATAATGTGATGTGAATGACATGTAATGTGATGTAAGATGCTTCCCTACTTACAGCATCACTTATCCACAGTGTGTACAGTGTAGCTGATGGTGAATGGTGTGTTTTGCACATACTACTGGGTAAATTCTAACTCATTAAAAGCATGATTGATAAAAGTGCAAAATTGTGTGGATGTGTTCAATTTTTACCTGAAGATTAAGACTTTTCTATGCTGTCAAAATAATACATCAGTTTTCAATTTTTTCAAATGCATTTTTTAACCAAGTTAGAATCTCTCCACTAGTAAAGATGAAGGTGTATCTGAGTGCTGGGTGATGAGTGAACAGTGACGGGTGACTATGAAGAAGTGTTCGATGTGAGAGATGATTTCTTAGATGAATGATATGGCCAAGTAACTTTAGCGTGGAGGAACAAGGTGGTTCATGACGTCTCTGAAGTGTAGCTTACCCTTGACAGCCTCCTCTGTCTCCAGGACTTGCACACCGGCATCCCACCACCACACAGCTCCTCCACTGTATGACGAACTGAGGAAATATCAGAAGACACTCAGGGGGAAGCTAGAAAGATGGCTAAAATAAAGGTGCACATAATGAGATAACTCAATAAAAAATTGTATTCTAGAGTATATGGAAATGAAAGCTAGTGAAAAATTCTAGCTACCTTTACTTGTGGTGCTAAAAGACCACAAAAGTCTTGGAAGTTTGGATGATGATACAATACAGGAACAAGTGTGTGTTACCTAAAGGCCGCCACCACGTCTGGGTGATATTCGAAGGTTGACTTCCGAGTGATGGTATTGTACCAGTACTTTCTGTTCTGACTCCTGCTGAATGCCATCATCCACGGCTCTAAAGTATGGATTGCACATCAAAACATGCCACAAAATAAATCAATTTTCATCATCTTAATACTAATAATTCTCAATTTGCACAAATGTTGCATTCTTGAAGTTGCAGAAAACAAAAAAACAACATAAAAAGAACAATATATATATATATATATATATATATATATATATATATATATATATATATATATATATATATATACAGTGGAGACTGAATACTGCCGCTGATCGCTTAAGTTCCTTTTCACATCCATTACCACATCAGCTACCTTAAAGACCGCCTTGTTTTTTAGTATGGTGACTATTGTAGATTTTGCCATATAATACTGTCTTGTATATACATTTATCTTCACAAACTAACAATTTTATCTTCATTTACGTTGTTTTTGTTTTCCGCACCCTCTTCAAGAACGCATCTCCCACACAAATTGAAAGGTATCTGTATGCCACATTGTCATACAATGTACATGAAATACCTTAATTTAATTTCTTATACATCACTTATTTGTACCACCTGCTATTCAATGATGTCAGAATATTCTTAAAATGCTGTTTGTTGATAACACTATGATTAAAGAACCGTGAGTAGCAAAAGGTGAATACTTTGATTGGAAATCTGGCCCCATGGTGGCCCACACCCTACAGGACAGTACAATTTGGTTTTACTATAGGAAATGTTCTGAGTATTCTGTGATATAGCAATGTCTCTTGTTATCTCTGTGCATCTTTGAGAGGCTTCACCTCAAGCCAAACTAAACTACCATCTTCATGATGCTGTGGACAGAAAATTGAGCAGGACACTCATCTTGTATAACTGACACTGCATACTTAGCTAGACATACACAAAACTGGCAGCAACAAAATCCCATTGTGACCATCTTGAGGCTCCAAGTATAAAAAAATATACAAATGGGAGGAATTTCTTTCATGTAACTGGTGTTGTATACTTGGACCTGAATGAAAGAGGCAGCAATGAGATAGCAGTGTGTGAAGCACCTCACCCTTGGTTGCCTTGAGGAAGAGGATCCCTGTGGGCACTGTGTAGTGAGCCTCCCGGTCTGGGTTAGCCTCCACTTGGAGAAACACTCGCCGGGGAACAGTGCCACCCTTCATCATCCGGTGACTCAGTCTGGTAGGCAGAGGAATCATAGGTAGCTTGAATATAAGGAAATGGTCTCACTATAAAATGGCAGAGATAAACAAGTGAGCAGCATTGGGTCTTGCATCTGCTGTAGTCTTAGGAATGCAATGAGTGTGAGGTAGGGAACAATTTCATTATGAAAGGATACAGTGAATACAAGGATAGTGGATACAAGGATACCAGTGTATGGAGTCAGGCTTTTCTGTGAATGTATGTGGGTAGCTGTGGAGTCAGGCTTTTCTGGGAATGTATGTGGGTAGCTGTGCTAAGTTTCGCCTCCTGGAGTGTAGTAGGATGGTCCATGAGACTATCCTTTTTTTCTTCAGGGGCTGACAGATTTAAGAGTGAGGTGGCATATGTGGTGCCTTCTCTGGGCCAGACCATGTGAGATTGTTGGCCTAATGTATAAATAGAGAGATAACATTTGATTTAACATAGCAAAACTGAAAGTGAACAGATTAATGAGCAGTCCTGACAGCTGCAATGTTACCTTGGAGGCTGAAGAACCTCATGTAGAGCCTCAGACTTGTACAGTTCCTTGCATCTGATTGGCGCAAGGTCTGGCCGGCTTGTCTTGCTCACAGCCGTAGCAAACTTTTTCAAATACTTGTGCCTAAGGAAACAAAATTACCAATAAAACAATAACTCTATGAAACAAAATTCCTATACATTATCTGACCAGTGAAAAGTTCCTATGGTTTATTTTCTGTATTGTATTAATGAGAAAACTAGTTGAGAAATGAAAATGCAAAACTCTGTACTTCATGTTTTCTTACAGGAACAGTAACAACTTCCTATGCTATCAAAATAGTTCACTAGTTTCAAGTTCTTTTGATCTATTTCTAATACCAGGTTAGAGTTTTCTCAATATAGGCATTCCTCAGTAAACGATTCACTGTTTTACAATGTTCGCTTTTACGATCTTTCTTATTACCTCTTGCTTGCCAAACAATTCATTATTCACACACACTCACTCTTCAGGCAAATGAGAGTCCAGGAAAACACATCCACACAGCAGAAGGGTCAATCAGTGTATGTATGTGGGTGTATGTGTGTGTCACAGTAGGGCTTAATGTTTACCACAGGGTTATAGGTCTTTTTTTATCCTCGTTGGCTACATTTTTCAGTTCTGCAGAATATCACAAAATGAACAATAGACACCAATAAGTTTTTGTCAGGTGATTCATATTCAGAAGTTCTGAACTTCTCAATAGCATATTACGAGAAGCTATCATATACTCAGTACTCACCACCTCTATCATATACTCAGTACTCACCACCTCACTCTTTGCAGTTAAAAGTCAGGTAGAATAGCAACACCCATAAGTCTGTAACTTACCGCCCTTGTGTGTGAAACTCCCGAGTCCCAATAAAGACTAAACAGGCCTCCCCCGGGTCCCCGCCTCCCCGTCATGGACTAAATACGGGAACAGATCACATAGTATTCACCCCCTCCCCTTTACTCCATCCCTATCCATTCCCATTCGATACACGAACAGACCAAGTAGGGCTCCCCCTTCACTCCCTCTCTCCTCCACCCACTCACCATCCTCTCTCTCTCTCTCTTTTTTTTTATCGAGTAGAATATACTCTTGCAGCATCACTTCCAAAAGGAAATATTTCAAGAAAAGTATAAATTATTGTACAAAACTGCAAATTATTGTATTATTGTACACACTATTTTTAATCTTACAGTGTGCTTAATTATTGTATTTGTACAATAATTATCGTTCGTCTGGGAACCGTGGGTGGCAGAGGAGAGGGCAACAAGAAGAGTGTGCTAGCCAATCATAGGCAAATACATCACTCAAACTCAGCCAATCAGCAAGTGAGTCTGGCCAAATAGTATGACGTAGCCATCTGGATGGACTTGTTCACAAGTCACGATAGCTCCAATTGAGATGCGCGTTAGCCATTTAAATGCGTCTTTTTGCATTTCCGCGATAGCTTTGAAACACGATAGCGATACCCGTGATAACTGAGGGATAAGTGTATTTTCTTTTTATAATAACAAGGTGATCCTCATAACACAATTATAAATGAATACAAAGATGATATCCATTATATCAGTTAATTCATTCTAACCTTGGCAAAACCTTAAGTTTACAAAAAATCATTATCAATAAAATTTTGTTCATAATAATTTTTCCATTTCCACTGCCACAGATTACTCGAGTTACTTTTTCACATCCATCACCACATCAGCTACCTTACTGGCTTCTGTGTTCTTCAGTATGGTGGCTATTGTAGATTTCACCATACAATACAATTATGTATATGTTTATATTCACAATATAACATTTTTATCAACTTTTTACATGCTTTATCTAAAAAAAAATGTGGTTTTGTAATGCAAAAAGTGAAGTTTTGCATGGAATACAGCAGAAGATCAGGAGGCAAATTAGTCCACCATCAACTGTCAAGAAGAAGTGACCGTTACTCGGGGATTGGCAGCAGATCAATTTGCCTCTTCACCTTCTGTATTTTTAATATTCCATGCAAAACTTCATTTTTGTATTAAAAAACCATGCCTTTATAGCTACTTATTGCTTATGGATCTTGTGTGTTCTTGCAGTGTAATTTCTATTCATTTCATTGGTCTTTCTGAATTGTCTCCCACGCCTTCATCAAAAATCATTTCACTTCCTCTGTGATTCTTTTCATGTGTGTTGCTTTCACTACATTATTTGTGTCTCTGCTCTCCTACTGCCTGCTATAACGGATATCATCTTTGTATTCATATACAATATTGTCATAAGGGTCACCTTGACTCTATGGCACTGAGTGATAGTGATATTCTGCCTGAAATCATACTACACCACCACCAGGGTTAAAGTCCCAGTATTGGAGAATCATTGTTTCCTTGTTATACTATGGGGTCACTAGCCATGATGAAAGCACTGTGAGGAGTGCTGACTGTGGTGAGTAGTAGCTGTGGGCATGTGATGTATCAAAATTTGTGAACAATTTCATATGATTTCCTCAGCCCTGGAGTAAAGCCACCTAATGATTGGCTGCCTTTCCTCATGGTGTTACAGCAGTGATGCCAATGAACACTCTTAGGCAGGATAGTATCCTTCACTTGCCAAATGCCACAAATCTTTGTATATACCATGGACAGGCAGCGGCGGTGGGAAAGAAGCCTTTGTTTACAACCACGAGTGTAGACATTCAAGTACTAGATATATTTCAAGTATTGTCAAAATTTTGCATTTGAGTATTGAAAAGTTTGACTAGTGAGACATTCAAGTATTAAGTCTTCAATGTAATTTCAAAAACACATGAAAGCATTCACCACTGACTGACCTCTCAACAATGTGCAAAGTTCTGATGTCTTTCCCGTTCAGTATCAATCCATCAATGAGATGAAGCGTAGTCAGTTTCCGCTGTGCCTTGTGTTCGCCACGGTGCTCAGTGACCAGCTCAGCATACACAAGCGTATCGGGTGGCAGTTCCAGCCTGGTGTCCACTCTCATCCATGTTGCATGTCCCCGCCCTTCCCATCGGAACACATTACAGCCGCCAAGACCTGTGGGAAATGCAAACTTGTCTATCTTTCTATATACCAGGCTAGGATGTAACTCGAGGGGTTGTGCTCATTGTCCCGGTGTGTAGTGTGTGATGTGGTCTTAGCCCTACCCTAGGATCGGTCTATGAGCTCTGAGCTCACTCCGTAGGGAAAAGGCGGGCTGGGTGACCAGCAGGCGACTACGACAGTTAATTACACACACACACACACACACACACACACACACACACACACACACACACACACACACACACACACACACACACAGGTATTATTCAAACTCTTAACCCTCTCAGCCTCTGGTGGACTCAAATCTGGATATAATATGCAGCTCTGCTTAGAACTGGTAAAAAGTAGATGTCATACAGAATTCTTTTCTTATTCTCCCAGCTCAGTTATGTATAATCATTCTTGTCCCCTTCCATGTGGTGATGTGCACATTGGTTATGCTGATTAGTGTGGGGCAGATCTCACCAAGGTAGAAGGCCCGGTCCTTGCGGCCGTCCCTTGTGGCAGCCAAGAGGCAGTAGCGGTAGTCATAGGGGCTACGCAGCTTCTCCTGCAGGTTTCCCACTGTCAGATCCTCTGGAACTCTCGACATGTATTCTGCAGGAAGCACATGGCCATTACTGGTACCACAAATACAGAAGTAAGCAACACAGAGGTCTATCATATATACAAGAGACTGCATGTAGAAAATAAATAAATGGAAAAATATAAATGACCTTGACTTAATGGTAATGAACAAAAACAAGGATAAACACAGACCACCATCCCCCAGCTCACCATAGTTTTCTCCCTTGGTTAACTCGATAAACTTGATCTTTGCCTCCGAGCGCTGTGGTGCCGTCCTGGAGCGGTCTGGCAGGTGCCAATGCTCCAGGCACTGTTGGCGGAGGTCAGACTGCCGTGGCTCAATGAGTTGTGTGTCCTGACAGAACTGCTGGATCTTCCTGAGGCTTATCATTTGCTGGAATCCTGTCCTTGGGGAGTGAATTATGAGGGTTAACATCAAAAGTAGCATAGTGCCATTCATGTATTTCTATTGACATCTACATCATTTTTAAGAGTATCCTGCATCTACTACAGTTTTTAGGATTGGAGTAAGGAACAGTCATTATGAAGGAGTAGGAGTAAACCAAAGCATGCTGTTGGGCCTTGCAACTGCTGTGATATCTAAACTGGAGTAAGTGTTGGGTAGGGAACAGTCTCATTAAGGTGGTCAAGGAGAGAACCATTATATGCTGTCAGGTCTTGGTGTGAAGGTATGTGGCCAGCTGTACCATGCCTAGGCAAATGGAGTGTAGTATGGTTGTCCAGGAAAATTTCCCCTTCCACTGTGGGCTGATGAAGCTAAGAGTGTGTATGTGCGGGATTACTAACCTTATAAATAGGTAGATAGTCATGATTTGATATTCTTGCAATCACAAATGTAACTTAGTCATTATTGGAGTGATTTAATATTCTTAAAATTAAATATTTAATTTACTATAGATATAATCATGATATATATTTTTAAAAGTTGATGTGTAACTTACTCATTATTTGAATTGTATATGTAATCAAAGAACTCTTGGTCTGCTTGCAGGTCTTCCACAGGCACCAGCTCCATGATGTCCATTGAGGTACTGGACAGGCCGATGATTCTCTCATTCATCTCAAACAGGTACTTGTACACATCCTCTGTTCCTTCCTTCTTCCATTTGCAAATGATGTACCTGAATGTGTGTGTGCTGTTAGCCAAAAATTTCCCTAAACAGTGTTGATATTAATGAGACTTTTTCTCATTACTGGTACACAGTTTCTGTTTCTTCCTTTCATTTACAAGTGATATTACTGGACAGTGTGGTTGTTATTATCCAAGAATCAATAAGAAACAAAACATAACGATGCAACATGCAAGCATGACATGGTTGCTACAAGACAAATGTATAGATATACAAAATTATGTAAAGTAATTAGTGTCATCAGACTCAAAGATCTTAAGATCTCACCTTTCTGAGTTGGCAGGTCTACTTGTGTTGGGTTTGTGAATTGAGACATACTTGAATGAGCGGTACATGAGATAAATCAAGCCAACGCTGAACGGTGTGAATATGTCAAACAGCTTACAAACAAAGTGACCATCTGGAAACAAAGGAGTAACATGGCATATTTTGGTAGAGAAAAAAACTTCCATCTAATAGTAATCTTACAGTGCAAGTAGTAACAATTCTCAACATTCTTAGCACTACCAAGAATCAGCAGAGACAAAGTTGGTTGGAAAGGATATCTTGTATGCTCTAGGCACATTACATTAAAACATCACCATTAGACAGCTTACCAACTCTGACTATTCCTAATGCTACCAAGAACTGACAGACGTAGAGCTGCTTTGACAGGATCTCTTGAATGTTCTCCTGGCCCTCAACACTGAACCCTCCGTCAGCCATCATGAAGTGCACGCCATAGCCTCCTGTTGCCTTCCGAACAAATTGAACAAAGTTTGTGATGTTTTCTGGCTTGTAAACATCTCCATCTCCATCCAGACCATTCTTACCTAGAGGAATTGATAAAATGAGCTATGTTCATTGATAAACATCTTAAAGCTAGCAACCCATTTTATTCCTCATGCTTCAGACTCATGTATTAACAAGATCACCACTTGCATTAAAAAAAGGCCCACTGAAGTGTCAGTCCCAAAAGAAAGGTTATCCAAAATTCAAGAATAAGTGTCAAACCAACTTACCATAGTGAGGTTCAAAAAATTCAGCTGGTGCAGCAAAGAAATCATGGAGTTTGAAGTCGTTCTCCCGCAAGGTGAAACCAAAACCCTTGGCATCACAGAAGCCTTTGGAGTCTGTCTTGCGGCGCCATAAGACATACTCAGAGAACCCACCCGGAGCAGCACATACATCAGCAAAGTAAAGCAGGTCATCGGGGCCCACCAGCAGCTCCTGAAGTGTTACATGCATAAATCCCTTTACCAAGGGTGTCTCCCATAAAAAAGCTGGTCGCAGAGACAAGGCACACAACTATCCATTCGAAGACTTAGCATCTTGGTTTTCCATGAAGAGGAGAAAGAGAAAAGAAAAATAGGGAAAGTAATAACAATAGTAAAAATCCTTTGGGTCAGTAATCACAAAATATAAAGAAATAATGATTGGAAGCTTGACAAAGTTATATTTACAAAGGATAAAGGATGTAATCATTTCTGAAATAGTGCTCTAGATGAATGTTAAAAATATATCAGTGCCAAATCATTAAAAAGGTATAAAAGAACATTAGATGAATTTATGGATTGGGATAACAGTTGGAAACATGTCTCATGCACAAACTGCCACATGTAGACCTGATGGCATCTTGCAGATTCCTTTATTTTCTTTGTCTTTATGCTCAACCATCTCTAAAGTGAGACAAAACTGTTAAACTGCAATGATTATCATAAAACCAACTACAAGGTCATGATAGAGAAAGTCTTCATTCAGGACTTCTTCTGACATGAAAACTAAGGTGATGGTGATGCCATTGCTGTTATGACACCAATATCCATTATATACACACCCCTGCCTCATTCTTTGGTCGAGTGAACATGAAGTCAAACACAGCGTCAATATTGGCCATCTTGAGAGCTGCCCGGTTTTGAAAGAACAACTTGCCCAAGGTTTCAAAAGGGTTGCTTCTTGATCTGCTTCTCTGAAGTTCCCGCTGGTCCAACTGGTCAAACACACTCTACAAGACACATAACAATAAATAAGTTCCTAGGGTGTAGTAAAGTGGTCCACCAAACCATACTTTTATACCTTTCTGTCTTTCTGTTAGGGGCTGATAGGGCTAAGAATGTGTGTGCGTGTGTGTGTGTGTGTGTGTGTGTGTGTGTGTGTGTGTGTATGCATTTACCTAATGGTATATTACAGGGTTCAAATGGGGCTCATAGTGATGTCTCCATATCTAATCTTATCCATCTTTTTCTTAAATTTGTGCATACTTTCTGCTGTCACAATCTCATCATTCAGATTGTTCCAATGTCCATCATCCTATGTGGAAAACTTAATTTTTAACATTTCTCAGACATTGACTTTTACTGATATTCTTTGAGTGTCCTCTTGTCCATTAATCTTCATCTTCAGTTAGTGATATTAGGTCTTTACTGTCTATCTTTTCCACATGACATTTTTTGGCATTAAATTCTAATTTCCATTTCTGACTGGAATCCCAGATCTTACCAATACGTCACTGTGATTCCATACAATCCTCATAGTTCTTTATAACTCTCAGAAGTTTATCATCAGCAAACAAATTTATATAGCTACTAAGGATCTCCTGTATATCATTACTATAAACTTGAAACATTATTGGTGCCAGCACTTACCCCCTGTGGTATGCCATTAGTTACTGTGCTAAACCTGTCCTCTTTTCTCTTCATCTTAAGCAGTTCCTCATCCAGCTTAAAATACTTCGCTGTACTTCCCCTATATATCACATTTTCCACAGTATTGTTCTATGTGGGACTCTTTTCAATGCCTTTTAAATATCTAAATACACTTGAGTCCACTTACCTATCTCCTTTATACTTCACCTATTAATTATGTATGGAAACTTGTAGATTTGTTACACATGACATTTAATTTCTAAATCCAAATTGGAATTTATTTATGACTATTTTTCTCTAGACAATCAAGCCACCTTCCTTTAACCACAATTTTGCATTATGTGAATGCAGTGGGATTACTGGCCTGGTATATAGATATGAAGCCAATGGTACTCAAATAGTGGAAGATGAATGGAATGGACTTTTTCAAATTGTTAGTGTCATTAGGGAGGTTTATAAATGTTCAGACAAATTTCTTGATGAGGAAGATGGATGGATGAAAGAAGAAGACACCAAACTAAACAATAACTACTCCCAATGCTTCAGTTGTGACCTCATTGAACATATCCCTTGTCTCACAAGATATGGGACAGTCACTGCTGGCCCTCTAAACACAACTCTCACTACTGGAAATATCTATATACTAAAGAAAAAGATTCGGATATAGATCACATTTAGCAACTAGAAACATTACTGCAGCTTGAGCAATGCCACAAGTACCTTCCCACCAAGCACACCCTTGAGAATCTTAGGGTCACAGAAGATTGTTTCATCTGCAATTTCCAATTTCCTGGGACCTTCCCTAGCCCAGGACATGAGTGTCTCAAAATCAGGCACCTCATCTGAGCAGTGAGGCAGCCACAGCACCTCCTCCTCCACTTGTATATGCTGTGGGTGAAGAAAAGCATGAGATTCTACAATGGAGAATACAAAGCAGCACAAATTACTGAATTAAGTCAATGATGACTCAATGGAAACTTTTCCAAAAATAGAGATTGGATAGCACTAAATATTGGCATTTTCATCTGAGGACTGGGTTTGGTTACATTTAGATTCTTCTTTCAGTTCATTAATTTCATTGCAGTTTGAAAAAAAGCTCACTCATGTATAAAAAACAATGCATTATTGGTGGTGTTTTGTGTTGCTGGCCTCACCTCCTGGCTGCTGTCCCACTTGAGGTTGCTTGATGCTTCCAGTCCCTCCAGACGCAGACCCAGACCTCTCCGGCCCCGCTGCTTGCTGGCCTCCACAGGGTTCACCAAGCCTTGTCCATACTTTCCCAAGCCCTTCCCTGCCTTATAGCCCATGTTTTTCTGGAATACAAGTATGTCATTAGTATCACTTCAATGCTAAGGTGCAGCAGGGTAGTCCATGAGACTATCGTCTTCCACTGGGGGGTTGTAGGAAATAAGAGTGATGTGTGTATGGTAGTTTGTTTGGGCCACCTTGTGTGAGATTACCTGCTTAGCACGTAGATAGACCAATTACTATTCTCTTGGCACTATATTAGACGTTGTTTTCTCTGTAACACTCATTTCACCAAGTCTCTCTCACACTAATACATTCTCTATACCATCACTCACCATCATTCGCTGCGCTGCACTACTGTATGTGGCACTGCTGCCAAAGTCCCCCATGCCATTACTGTGGTCGTCTGAGGGGCTGGTAGGACTGGTAGGACTTGCAGGGCTGCTACTTTGTCCATTCTCCCCTCCTGAGTCACTCTTGGCCTCCTCATCAATGCTCAGGCGAGACCGCTTGCCAGGGCCGCCCATGGAGAATGACGGTGGTAGGTCTTCATCAGAGGATGTGTCTGTGGTGAGAGCAAGGATTAGTGATTTGACTTTGTTCCAGCAATGATGACTGACACTTGCTGAAAACCTAACTGATTTGGTAACAGACTGAGTCCATGTGAAAATACTGGAGGGGCAATGGAGGTTGTGTCTGTTGTGAGGCCACTTGATTCTGTCCTGGCAGTTATTACAGGCATTGGTTGGACACCACCACAACAGACTCAGAAAATCAGATATGTTGAGTTAGGTTGCTGATAAGAACTGCATGAAATGATTAATGAGATGGTTCTATTATAGAATGTGCTGTGTCTGTCGAGTTTTCTCTAAGTCCGAGAGGTTAGGTTACGTTAGGTTTATGTTGGGGTTTGGTTAGTTATGAAAAATTTCTCAAGATTTAGGGAAATTTCCTTAAATTCAGGGAAATTCTTGAAACTTTTAGAGAAATTCCCAGATTTTCAAAAGGTCATACATCGCTCATATATGCATCCCCCCCCAAACCCCCGAATCCCCAAAGGCCCCCAACCTTGTCTGAGGGGTTGTGGGGGTGATGGTAGAGATAGGGGATATTGTATTAAACTATAAATTTTACCAATGAGATTATTGAGCAGACTCAAGTGTTGAAGATAACCATAAGAGTTTCTTGAACAATCATTCCTGTCTTGATTAGTATTACCTATAGCAGCAAGCACACGAAGCCGCATATAAGTAATTCTCCACGCGTGCCTGCATTTTCGACTTAAAAATTGAAATAAGAATACTTCACACAATAAATAATATTTCCAGTGACACCACTTTGGGTGATTTTAAAATAACAAAAACAACTATTCTCTACCTCCTTCTCCATCAGCAACTTCGGTTTATCTAAACTTTAGACGTGATACGACTTATAAGCATTGCAGTGTTAATAGACGCGTTAGCTTACCCGAGTCACTCAGGGAGCGTTTCTGGCCCTTATCTGCCATGTTGCTCGGTTGAATAATGACTGTTAAGTTAACAGAACATGGGAATGTGAACTATTTGAAGCACACCATGTTCCACCCAGCCTGAGACGAGTACAGTACAGGCGCGCGTCTCCCAAGCCTTGCTAGCCTTGCTCCGATCAGCTGAGGGCTGAGGCTTGCACAAACAAACCGAACATCAATCGTCTCGGCTGGAGGATGGAAATATAATTTCTTCATTAAAGTGTACGGAGGGATATTCTTTCGTAAATTTAGCTTGAAAAATTATAAAGAATTAATTTACTGATAAACAAGAAGGTATTGATATTGAAATCAGCATCCTTCCCCACGCCCTTACCATCCCCCGCTCCGCTGCAGGTCAATTAGGTTGTCATTTCATTCATAAAATTTTGCTTAAACAAGGGTCTGTTAGGGCCAGTGTCACGCTGGGCAGCGTAACTCTCAGTCACACAATGCAATTCTTAACAATTTGTGCTGAGATTTATTTCTGACAATTTTCTATCACCAATATATAATATGGACAAGAAAGAATTCCCCACACTTGCATCCCCAATATTTGCACAAGAATGTATCAAGCAAGTCAGGTCACCAGAGCTGAGGAGCTAACTATAGTGTGTTAATACACATCCTGTCATCACCCTTTATGTACTGTTACGAACCCATGTATGGGGGGGGGGGGACGTGGCCGTGGGTATGTGTGTATGTATGTGCGTGGTGGGCGTGAGAGTAGACAAAGAAGCAACGGGTCTGGGACGGGAAGGAGAGAGAGACGCGCGTATCGGAGCGAGACAGATGGAATGTTGACGAGTCAGCAGATAGATGCTGCCGCCTGCCCGGCCACAGGCAGTGAGGAGAGAGAGCAGAGAGGAGAGAGTTGAGGCCCAGTGAGGACAGGGGGAAGAGCTGCCTCACTTCCCCTCGTTCCTGGACAGACTGCTATGTAATAGTGCCTGTGTGTTGGCAGTGTGTGTGCCTAGTTGACATCGTGGAAGCCTGCTGGGAGGCCGTGAATGAGGTGTGAGGTGTGATGTGGCCCGAGCTGCCGCCTTGCTGTGTCGTCTTGCCGAGCGCGCCTTTGTGTGAGGCATGTCACGGTTCCCCGTGTTACGTGTAGTGCTTGCTGAGTAAACTAGCCAAAGTGAACTCTGTGTGTTTGCTTTGTCCCCCATTTTGAGCTGCTATAGGTACACTTCGCTACACTTGCCCATCCGAACCGTGTGGAAGTTAAGCAACCCCCCTATGCCCTGTTGTCCTGCTTGTGCACCCGGGAGGCCTGTGTGAACCCTGTGGCCTGAGACGTGCTGCTGAGGGCAGAGAGAGGGTGTGAAGAAAGGGGGGGGGGGTTAACGTAACAATATAGATATATATAAGATATATATATTTATATATATATATAGATATATATATATATATATATATATGTAGAAGAGAGAGAGAGCGGAAGAGAGAGAGAGAGAGAGAGAGAGGCATAGACACGGTGATGACTTGTTGGTGCTTGTGGGGTGGGTGTGGGTGTAGCGGCAGGCACAGCTGGGTGGTGGGGGTGGGGGGTGAGTGTTGTTGTGACAGTCAGTCAGTCAGTCAGGTGGCAGGGGGGAGGTGGAGGGGTGGGTGACACGTCCTGGATGGTCGAGAGGCGTCATGTCGTGGTGGCAGGAACCTCCGCTCCTTCCCCCAGCAGGCGCAGGCGGAGGGCGCGTAGGCCTGCTGCCTCAAACTGAACTGCTGTGGGGAGATAAGACTCTCTCTCTCTCTCTCTCTCTCTCTCTCTCTCTCTCTCTCTCTCTCTCTAAACCTGTGTAGTAAATATAAATGGGAGGAGGGGGGGAGGTGCCGCCCTCAGCACCCGCAGCGTCACGTCTGAGGGCGTGCGGCGGACGAGTAGGGCTGCCCAGCTGGCCTCGCTGGTGGTGGTGGTGGTGAGGCCGCGGTCTGCTGGCTGGCTGGGTGAGTGGCGGGTGGTGGGTGGTGGTGGTGGTGGTGGTGATGGTCTGAGGGACAGGACAGGACAGGTAGTGCAACAACAAGAGTAGGTGGCGGGGCGGGGCGGAGCAGGGCAGTGTGGGTCCCGCCGCAGTGGGTGGCGGGGCGGGGCGGGACAGTGCAGGTACGCATCCCCAACCCCTGTCAGCCGTGGTGGTGGTATGGTTCCTGTCTGCTGCCCAGCCCAACCTTACTCGCTGCTGTACGTAGCACGCCGTTTACCCTGCTGCTGGGAGGCATGAATGGAGGGGTGAGGGAGAGGCTCTGCATGAGGCTGCTGGTCATTATGGCGGTGACGAGCCCAATACAGTATCATGTTTCTTGAGTGGTGAAGTAAAAAGAAATAAAAAAAGATTATTCAGTGGACAATAATATTTCTATAGGAGACAGCGATGTCTTTACTACAAAATGAAGTCAATAACGACGTCCAAACATCACCACTCACTGCGTTGGTGGAGGATACCGTTTGTCGTTAATTAACAGCGACAGACGCCTGGTGGTGGTGGTGTCGATACCGCGTCGTTAACTTTAGTGGCAGCGGCCCCAGCAGCACAGCAGCTATAAACAGAGACGTGGCCCCTTTCCCACTTCACTACAGGCACAGGGGCACTGCCAGGCACTCACAGGCACGGGCAGGGTCACAGTACACGGCATGGCACACTAAATCCACAATAACAACCCTTAATGGTGAACAGGAAGGAAAGGAAAGGAGAGACGGCAGTGTATGTGGGTGTCACCTGTCTTCCTATACAGCATACACAACACAGCCACACTCTCCCACGTCCACACCCACACCCAAGCCCACGCCCACGCCTCTTCCCCATCTAAATTCAGGGATTGCATCATCCGTACGTGACGATAACTGTCTTTCACAGAGAGAGAGAGAAGAGAGAGAGAGAGAGAGAGAGAGATTAGAGCTGGCTTTAATGGATAACCTTACTTAACCCCCTTGATATATAACGTTCTTTGCATATAACTTACTCGATTTCTTAGCTGTGTGAAGAGAAACAATGAAATATACAACTACTACTACTGTTTGGCCTCGTTCTTATGGCGTATTACTTGTTACTTTTTGCTAATTAGGCCTATTTTTACTATTATGGGGGCTTACATTTATAAATCTATTGTCTATCTTTATTCTTTGTATATAACCTACGTGTTTTCTTAGCTGTGTGAAGAGAAACATGGAAATATACGACTACGTTTTGCTCCCAATGCGGGTAGACATGACTTCCTGATATTAACATGTTTTTTCTTTCACTAATTCGCTTTAGTTTGACGTTTATGGGGTTATATACATCTTTATCTATCGTCTACCTATGTTCTTTGCATATTACCTACTCGATTTCTTAGCTGTGTCAAGAGAACCATGGAAAAATACGACTGCTTTTTGCTCCAAGTGCTGGTAGGACTACCGGTCGGCCTTGTTTCTTAATTCATTTTCGCGTTGTTGTTTTCATTAATTCGCTTCATTTTGATGTTTATGGGGTTATATATTGATTTATCAATTGTCTGTCTATGTTCTTTGCATATTACCTACTCGATTTCTTAGCTGTGTCAAGAGAACCATGGAAAAATACGACTACTTTTTACTCCGAGTGCCGGTAAACATGACTTACCGTCAGCTTTGTTCCTTCCACTTATTTCACGAGTGTTTTCTTTCGCCAATCAAGTTTATTTGTGGCGTTTATGGGGCTATGTATATTCCTCTATTGTCTATCCATGTTCTTTGCATATAACCTACTTGATTCCTTAGCTGTGTCAAGAGAAACATGGAAAAATCAATCACTTTTTGGTAGCTGTTAAAATAATATGCTAGTTCCAGGCCAGCCATGAGGGTGGGGTGTGGGGTGTCCGGGACGGAGGCGAGTCAGTGTGTTCTGGGGTAAGGTACAGGGAACTGTACTGCGTTTAATCTATTAAAAAGTCTCTGGTTGAGCGGATACGGACGATTTCTACCTGAAAAACAGTCTATTTAAAGCAAATAACGGTATTTCACGATGTTTTTGACACTGTAGTGGCGTATTAAGACGATCTTTACCTGTAAGAGAAAATTCAAGTGACTAGTGGGAGTTCACCAGTGTTTTTGACTGGTTTTGATGGCAGAATAAGAAGACTGTGCTAGTTTATTCAGTGTCCAAGTCATCTAATTCATACACTGAAGCTGCAAGATGGAGTAACAGATAGTGGATTGTGCTATTACAACTAGAGTTGGGTCGATTAACAAATTTTCGGAAACCATGATTATGATTATGATTATGATTAACTTTTTCTAGCCATGATTATGATTATGATTGATTAAAGTCCTCCGACTTGTGATTATGATTATGATTAATGATTAATTTTCTTTCGAGTGATTATGATTAATGAATGATTAACTTGGAATGATTCGAGAAGTCAACAAATTCATTTATTTTCAACGCCACATACAAGGAAAAAAACCTTGATAACGAAAGCTAAAAGCTTTCGTTATCAAGGTTTTTTTCAATAGTTAGGATGAACAAAAAACAGAAACGAAACAATTTTTATCCATTTAGCATCACATCACATCATGTAATTAGTAATTACAAAGAATCAAAAAGGTCAGAGTTGCATGCCAGGATCACGAGTTCTAGCAGGCGAAATGGCGCGCGCAGGCGCAAAAGCACGTTGTGGGAGGGGCCATGTTGCAACTTGCAAATATGGCACAGGCACAGCGATACCCGTCCAGGGTTAATCAACGATATTAATCAC
>CM035219.1:7626762-7653576 GCA_020233015.1 Callinectes sapidus
TTCACCCTCTCTCTCTCTCTCTCTCTCTCTCTCTCTCTCTCTCTCTCTCTCTCTCTCTCTCTCTCTCTGGTATTCAGAAACGGTTGCTCTAGAAAAAGTTTGCTTTCTAAATCTTTTCTCCAGTTAATAATGTAGAAATTTTGTTAATCTGTCACTAGAACCATAAAAAATACTCTTGAAAACCTTTACAACTTCACTATTTTAAGGGGTATGGAAATCATTAGCAGGTTTTCATAGGTATTTTTCACTTAATAATGGTGAAATCTTGTCAGTCTGTCACTACAATAACAAAAACACTCTTGAAAATCTTAATAGCTTCACCACGATTATTTTCAAAGGGTGTAGAGATGAGCTGGTTTTCAAAGGTATTTCTCCACTTATTAATTCAGAAATTTTGTTAATCTGTCAATATGATAATTAAAAATACTTGAAGACCTACCTATATAACTTCACCACCATTATTTTCAAAGGCCAGAGAGAAGACAAATTAGATTTCAAGGGTGTTTCTCCACTTACTAATGTAGAAAACTTGTCAATCTGTCACTTAAACAATAAAAACACTCTTCATAATCTATATAACTTCACCACGACTATTTTCGAAGAGTGCAAAGATGATTAACTGGGTCTTCAAAGGCCTTTCTCCACTTACTAATGTAGAAATTTTGCTAATCTATCAATATCATCGTTTTCAAGGGTGTTTCTCCACTTATCAATGTAGAAATCTTGTCAGTCTATCACTAGAATAACAAAAAACACTCTTGAAAACCTGTATTACTTCACCACGATTATTTTTTCAAAGGCCAGCGGTGTTTTTTTTCCACTCAATAATGTAGAAAACCTGTCAGTCTGTCACTGGAGCCACAAAACACCCTTCAAAACCACTGCCCATACAAAGCGAAGAGAAAGTAAAGAAGGAGCGGGAAGGAAAGTTTTCATACTCCTATTCTTCAACCTATCTATGCTCTACAACCACTATTTTAAAAGGCTCTATTTAAATTTACACGAGTTTTTTAAGGCGTTTTTTTTATGTTTCTAGAGGCAGATTGACAAGATTTCTACATTAACAACTGGAGAAACACTTAAAAAACCCGCTAATCATCGTTAAGGCCTTGGAAAATAGTCGTGTTAAGAGAGCAAAGCGTTTCTGAATACGGAGAGCAGTTAGAAGTGTAGATCTGACTAAATCCAGGTCACTAACTAGCCAAGTGTCCGTTCCTCTGGATATAAACACTTCGCTCCATTAAGTCAAGGTTGTGTTCCAGCATCTAACAGTCCATCTCCCTGTCACCTCATGCATTAACTCCGGGTCGGGTAGTGGTGGTGGTAGTAGTAGTAGTAGTAGTAGTAGTAGTAGTAGTAGTAGTAGTAGTAGTAGTAGTAGTAGTAGTAGTAGTAGTAGTAAAAGTAGTAGTAGTAGTAGTAGTAGTAGTAGTAGTAGTAGTAGTAGTAGTAGTAGTAGTAGTAGTAGTAGTAGTAGTAGTTGACAAAAGGCACACATTATAAGTTCGTAACCATATGTCTATTTTTGTCCAATTTGAATGACTATTATAAACAAATACGTAAAAGATAGAAAGATAATCCTTATAACCGCAAAATCTATTCATATATCTTAACTACCTCATGTACATAGTCACACAACTCTGAAAGAAATTCATCTGCATTCAAAAGCTCTGTAATACAGTTAGCTTTCAGCATTGGGTATTTACCACAACAAAGTTCCAATAATGCGCATCCTATTAGGACATGCTTTTCAGTCTGCACACTGGTGTTGTTATATTGACAAACCCACTCATCACGCCTCATGTGGCTCTACCTCCAATCCTTACAACTTGTGAGACACAAATCAATTGTCGACAATGCTTCACCCGTGGGAAAAAGATTTCTTACTTTCCCATGCATCGAAAAAAGCATAAAAAGATGTCACTACATGGTATGAAAAATTATCACGTAAGTGAAACACACACACACACACACACAAACAAACACACACACACACACACACACACACACACACACACACACACACACACACACACACACACACACACACAATAAACATATTGGGATGCTAGAGACATACAAATAGTAAGGGCTGAAAATTTAATTTTATTAAGCAATTCAAACAAATCACTAAATTGAAAAGAATCTTAAAATCCTATAATATAATGGAAAGAGCAAACCTCCCTTGCGATGCTCCCTGGTTTCCTCTGTGGCTTGGGACAAAAGCCACACTCCACTGAAAAATGTCAATTATCAGAGAGAATACACCTAATTAAAGATCTTTCAACTCCTCAATGCTGTACTCGTTAGTTTATGCCACGCTAGGTAAGGTTAATGAAGAAGAGTTGATGTTTTGTGTTATGGTAAGTCTCAGAGATAGGTTAAATACCAATATTTCTGAAATTAACCTCAGCAGACATTAAACACTCACGTTGTACCACTAGTAACAGGATCTCTTCACTTCATTACACATGAGCCACTCAGGGCACTACAACTCATAGGACACATTCGCAGTACTTTAAGAAGTCATTTGGGCGGGGCAGGAAAAGCGTCGTTCCTGCAGGGGTTGGGTACTTCCTGTTCACAGAATCAGGGGAAGGAATCTCAGTTTATACAGCACCAAAGCTCATTAACACCAAGACCACCACAGCGCCAATTGGTTCTTCAGTGTTCGGTGCACATTTGCCTGTGTTGGTAAATTCTATAAGAGTTAAAGAGGAGCTGAAAACACTAAGATAAAATAGCCCCAAATTTGAGTTTACTCAAATCATGCGCAATACTTCTTCCAAAGCTTATTTATTTAGGTTCTATTTGTTATTGGAGAAAAATTATGTTGGATATATCGCTAAAGTAGAGATGTAAAGTTTTCAGTACAAGGACATCAGCACTAACCTTTCCTCGTGTCTTTAAGCGGTGTGCTGCACGGTGTTGTAGCCTTTGTATACACAAATTCCTGTGAGTATTGGTATACGTATGCTGTGGGATTTAACAGCTAAACTAATTCTGAGTCGAAAAATACTCTATAAACGTATGCTGTGCTCTGCTATATTTCAGCGAGAAATTAACGTAATTGAGAGTACGTAGTAGGTTTTTACAACTCAAGGATGGGCCTCCATATCCCCATTTCCCTCCTCCCCTTCACTCTCTACGTACTCGAATCTTTTTGCGCAACATAAGAGATCATTATTTTCAGCATGTATGCTGCCAAAACCATAAGTGAAACAATTAGTAAATGACAAATTTGATTATTGCTTTTGTCAGTGAAGAAAATATACTTTTTAAACATACATGGCAACTCACTGCAACTGTCACCTGCTCACCACAACACTTAGATAACATCTTTGACACCAAAGTGACAGACCATGCCAATCAGCTGACTACCAAAGTGAATCACATTGTTACGCTGAAGAAATCTTTCACATTCAATGACATTGAACATTCGGTCGTAATATTCGTCATGATATTCATGACATAAATATCATACCATTATAATCTCAGTGAAGAATAAAAAAAGGTTAATTCATCATATGAAAATCATTTGAACCAGCAATAAGTGGTTTATATATTCGTGAATAGTTTATCAGTTAGAGGGAAAAAAATCATGATACAAATACCTCACATCCCACCACTGATAAATTACACACGCTCCTATCTTTATTGACTCAGAGCAGCAGCACTAAGTGCTTGAGCAGCGTATCCTTTACCTTAGAGCAACCTCTCTACTTGCTGTCCCTTCCTGTCTCTAAACCAAACAATCACACACGTGACAAGGGGGAGAAATTTATTGGCAAACGCAGCGATAAGACGAAAAAAACACATACATACTTTTTTCATCACACACACACACACACACACACACACACACACACACACACACACAACACGTAAAACAGTTATTTACACAGAATAATAATAAAGGAAGTTCAGAGACATAAAAGCAAAACGTTACAAGCCATCATTTATTATAAAATACGTCAACATCAACAGAATAACTCACAAAGCATATAACAAGTGTCTGGTGAAACTGCCGTGGCCGAGCTTGCCTTAGTCACTTTTCCCTGCCCTCTACGGGTGGGGACGAGATCCACAATTCACCTGGAAAAAAAGAAGCCATGCATTAATAGAACAAGCCACTTTGAATGACGAATAAACTCCATCTACAGCTTAGATCTTCCCACTGCATGTCCTACTTGACTATACTCTGATTTCATTGCAACAAACTAATTAGAACAATACGAAAACAAAAACTACATATTCTTTATTACAGACGTTTTCTGCAATCAATAAAGCCACAACAATAAATTGAATTAAAATAAGATTTTTATCTTCGTTGAGCTCTACAAGTTTCAGCAGGAAATAGTCTTTTTAAAGTTGTAGAAGCTAATGGAAAAGATCGACAAGCAGTAAAAGAGGTGAAGGAAGAGTAAGGAGCAAACACGGCTGCTATTGCATCAGAGTGAGGGAGGAAATATAAAACTTGCTGGTACGGTGCTCACATAATTGGGCCAGTTGCACGTATTCTTGATGTCATCCCATAGCAGCCCCGGGGCACAGACCATCTCGTAAGCCAGGCCTAGATCCACACACTCGCAGTACTTGGAGCAGTCGTTGGGATGAGCGAAGAACACTGCCTGTCCCCCGTCGATGGCTGGGCACTGGGCATTTACTACTGCGGGGCAAGGAATCCCACTCTGGGTAGCAGCAACACTCACCACCGTCAGGACCACCATTCCAAACAAAAGGCTCTTCATTTTCACGTGTCAAGGGGTATCGTTTCACTAGTATTGCTAACTGTAATGGAATAGATGGTTTACATGGTCACTATAATTGATATTAGTCAACAAACGTTGTATTATTAATGTCAACATTAACTTTCAAAATTAATATTCAAGGATTAAATTAAATAACAATCAAAATTGATCTTTGTAGCTCAATAGAATCATGAAAAAGAAATTTCATGTATTTCCAAAACTGAGAAAAGTGCCTTATATGTACGTATCAGAGTAAAGGTACAACTACCCTTTGCTACAATTAATTCATGGTTCCTAAAGCAGCTCAAATTAATCTATTTTTTAATGACACAGATATATCATTTACAAGAATGTGCAGGATGACTTACCACTTCTAGCGTGTCCTGGTGTCACTTGTAGGGTCCCTTGCCACAAATCACGCTATATACACTCCACTCGAACCGCCACCTGTCCATTTTCCCTTCATACCTGCACACTCACGCCCCTTTTCCCTTTAACTTATCTAAGAGATGCTTCCTAGAAAAAATTTATCTGCCTCAATTCATTTTTCCACACTAGTTGGTTCATTTTATTCTTTCCTTCTTATCATATTTGCTATTCTTTATTCTAGGAATAGAAATTAAGAGCAGATATTAAGGAAACACGTGTTTTTATATTAGATATTTTGGCGCGCGCACACACACACACACACACACACACACACACACACACACAAGATATTCATGGTGCATCACTTTAATCAATTCTCCAAGGATGGACACAAAGAACAGGAATAATAATATAACATTTATTACAAACTATGAACCAAGACAACCCTTCACCACGTACCCATAACAAGTATTAATGAATAACAAGCCATTCGTCACCAAGTCTCTTCTTCTTCTTCCCTCCTCGAGTGTCTAGAAGTGCTGCACAGGGCGATTGCCGCAATCCACCTGGGAAAACATCAAGATTCTGAGAACAATACGTAGGCTTAATGCTGCCTAACATTTGGCTTTTGATCAAGTCAAGGATAACACGCGTACATTTTTAGTGGTATCAGGTTGAGGTCATATCAGACTATCTTAGGTAAAAATCAATCAGTTTAAGTTAGGTGGGGTTGGGTTTTGTTGTTTATTGGTAATGCTCAGGTCTCATTGGATAGACCTTCTGCTGCTACTTCAGGAGTTAATATATAAAGCGCAAAATGGCTTCAAGTGAAAGATGAATCAGATCAACTGGTAATAGAACACATGCGTTATGAGAGAGAGAGAGAGAGAGAGAGAGAGAGAGAGAGAGAGAGAGAGAGAGAGAGAGAGAGAGAGAGAGAGAGAGAGAGAGAGACCAAAAAACCCTGACACAAATTTTTACTAATACGAAAAGGAACGAAAAGTGGGATTATAAAAAGAAGTTTCCGGCGTCAATGGAGCAAAATACTAAGAGGTGGTAGTGGAACAAAGGAAATACCTCAGGGTGGTGCGTCATCAAGGAACAATGTGCGAATAACAGTGGGTAAGCTGAACAAAAATCAAGAAATGTAAATCACAGGCACTTACATTATCAGGCCAGTTGCATGTATTGATTGTGTCATCCCACAAGAGTGGGTGGGGACATGTAAACATATAGGCCAGTCCTTCACCCACACACTCGCAGTACTTGGAACAGTAGTGGGGATGTGGGAGATGCACCGCCATACTTCCCAAAGCAGGACACCGCACGTTCACTTCAGCCGGACAATGTATGATAATCCCGGCAGCAGCAACGCCCACTGCCACTAACATAACGAGTGCAAGCAGGAAGTTCTTCATCTTTAGTTAGGAGTGTAAGGAAGCCCAAGGAATACTACTAATTGACTTGTGAAGCGCACCTGAAAAAATGTTATTCCAGAAATCTTTGTACATTGTAAACTTAATCTTGCAATTCGATAAACTACTCATCTTTCCTCTCCCTATGGCCAACAACACTTAAAGCAGGTGTGAAGATTCTGCTACAGATAAAAACAGACTTAATCATTACAGCTTTCAAAACTAACAAGTGAATTAAAGAAAAAGCATTATAACATGTAAGGAGCATCATCACTTAAGTTACTTATATACTTCTAAACGACAATAAAATGACAGATTACCATCCACTTCTCAATGGATAGAACTACATTATACTTGGTACTTCAGCATTACCAAGAACTAAGGCATGTTTGGCCAGTGCTGTAGCTGACCTATCTTACCTGTTTCTTTCTTCGCTGTGGTGTATGCTGGCCTGCACCTTCCACTTGCATTATATACTTGCAGAAATATCCAATGACCTTCCTGTAGCGTTCCTGACCTCATTTTATTCGTTCAATTGACCGACATTGATTCCTCCATGGGAACAATACTTCTTACTTTCCCTTACATCGAAAAAAAAAATAACGTGAAGTTCACATAGCTGAAAAACTGACACACACACACACACACACACACACACACACACACACACACACACACACACACACACACACACACACACACACACATATGAATGTGATTAATGTTTTCGGAACTTTCAGCAGGACCTTCTTTTCTTGCGTGGCCTCAAGCTTCACTAGTAGTCATCCACTAGCAGCGCCTCACACTAGGCAAGGGGTCGCCATAAGCCAGAGATCTATGTCTACCATTCACCAGATGATGCCAGGAGGGAGGGGGGGAGGAGTCCTGATTGGGAGATGGCATCGGGCTGAACAACTCGCCATGAATGAGGGAACGCTGTGCGCCAAACACCAAACACTGGGAGTACAGGGGCATCCTTTAGGAGTAGGAGAGCCCTACCAGTACGAGGGGGCTCCTTTAGGGGTGAGAAAGCCCTGCCAGTACGAGGGGGGTCCTTTAGGGGTGAGAGGGCTCACTTCATGACAGTGTTTGGGGAGTGGTGTGTGGCGGCTCATTGTTAATGGCGACCCGTGTCAGGAACGGCAAGTTTGCATCGTCACTGCCCTAACACTCATGGTTATACCCACAACATGCCTACATACACCCTAACACATCCCCACACAGTCTCACTCGCAAACACACTTACAAAATATTGGACAAGTGTGTTACCATATTCCAGGAAATTTTTATCAGTGCAGGCCAAGACAACATTATAACGCCGTCACCACAAGCCTCTACAGTGACTTACATTCATCTATTAAAGGTATTTTTAAGGTCAATCACTTATTTTTAGGTTTTATCTACATATGAGAGTGAAAACAGTGCGAAATCTACCCGGATATTAGAGAAATAATAGGTAAACAAACAGTCTATTGAGTCAAATCTTCGATATTACCAACTATTACTTACTTCTTTCATTTATTATAAGATAAATGTGCCTCGGAATGGAACCACTAGTCTAGCATTTCGTATCCCGTGCTCAAATATTCCAGATATGGCTTAATTTTGATGTGGTGAGAAAAAAGAACAAGATGGAGTAGGTTGCCCAACTGATGCCGCCGCCTGGGGCTCCTGTAAAGAGTGTGAAAATAATCATTAAATGAAAATGGTTGGACTTTCCATGGGTTTTTAATGAATTTAGATTTTAATGCTTATTTTTACACATTTATTCATTTCATGCATTCATTTCTGGTTCTAGTTGAATGTTTCTATTGAGTTTTGTTTGTGTTTGGGGGCACCTTAAGTGTTTTTAACTATGTTTTGGGTCAATATCGAGTGTTTTGAGTCGTTTGGGTGTGAGTGGGGATGGTATTGGTGTATATTGGACGTTTCTAATGAGTTTTGGGTGTGCTTGGGGGGATGTTGAGGTATTGCATAGTGTTTTTAAGTGTGTTTTAGGTCAATATCGAGTGTTTTACGAGGTTTGGGGTTTAGGTGTGAGTAAGGAAACTTTGAGTATATCTTGTGTGTTTCCATTGAGTTTCGAGTGTGTTTGTGATTATGTTGAAGTGTTACATGGTCAAAATCGAGTTATTATTATTATTATTATTATTATTATTATTATTATTATTATTATTATTATTATTATTATTATTACTATTATTATTATTATCATCATCATCATCATCATCATCATTATTATCACCATTATTCAACCAATCATGGGGGGCATACGCCGGGGAGCGCGTTGCCTCGCCTATCCTACGGCGCCACTCCTGGCGGTCACGCCTCGCGAGTCTCCATGCAGGCTCCCTTCTTATACCGAGTAACTCCCAGCAGGAGGCATCGACTTGCCGCAGCCAAGAGTTCTGTGGGCGTCCCCTAGGCCTCCTCCAAGTTGGGTTGTCCCTTACGGAAACAACCCGACTAATACAATTATCATGATTATTTTTCTACTTTCTATCATCATTATTACTTTATCATTATTATTATTTTTATCATTATTACCATTATCAACGGTTATTTTCACTACTATCAAGTCTAAGTATAGTAGAAGTAGTAGTAGTAGTAGTAGTAGTAGTAGTAGTAGTAGTAGTAGTAGTAGTAGTAGTAGTAGTAGTAGCAGTAGTAGTAGTAGTAGTAAAGGTAATAGTAGAAGTAGTCTTATTTACATTTTTTTCATCTCTTGGCCGTCGTGCTCGAAATTTAATGAATTGATAGATAAATAGTCGGACAAATAAATTAATGAATAAACAAATAAATACACAAAATAAGTAAACAAACAGCCTCCTTCCTGACCTGTTTTCACAATCCCCATCTTAAACGTGTGTGTACTGATTTAAGTAGAATCTTGCCACACGACCTCATTCCCATTTTCCACGTTCTCTTATCTCAACCTCGCCCCTCATGATAACACAGGCAGGTAAGCCACGCACTTCCTCTCCAGTCAAGTCTCTAATACCACCCTAGATAAAAAGAGTTACTTATCTATATTTTATTTATTTGTCGTATCTTTTTTTCTAGAGAGGTGCTAGAACAGGAAGTGAGTTTGACCAAGGCACATTCCTTCTTCTTCTGCAGTCTAAAGATGCAAAGAACCAGGGATGTGTTTTATATTACGTATGTTCTTTCAAAAAATAGTCCGTCAATATATGTTACTTGTTTTCTTTAATTTAATTTTTTTCATATATCTATTCTTTTCTGTTCTTTTTTCACAACCAATATTCTCGCCATGCAAACCATAATATCAATCCAACTTCAGTTTTAACTATAATAATCTTCCTTTCACTTTATGGAGAGGATGTAGGTACTCATCTTTCTTATCAATCATCTTTATTCTTTGTATATAACCTACGTGTTTTCTTAGCTGTGTGAAGAGAAACATGGAAAAATACGACTACTTTTTTGCTCCCAGTGCGGGTAGACATGACTTACGGGTCGGTCTTGTTCTTTCCTGATATTAATTAACGTGTTTCTTCTTTCGCTAATTCGCCTTAGTTTGACGTTTATGGGGTTATATACATGTTCATCTGTCGTCTATCTATGTTCTTTGCATATTACCTACTCGATTTCTTAGCTGTGTCGAGAAACATGGAAAAATACGACTGTTTCTTGCTCCGAATGGTGGTAAACACGACTACCGGTCGGCCTTGTTTCTTAATTCATTTTCGTGCTGCTGTTTTCGCTAATTCGCTTTACTTTGACGTTTATGGGGTTATATATTGATTTATCTATTGTCTATCTATGTTCTTTATATATAACCTACGTGTTTTCTTAGCTGTGTCAAGAGAAACATGGAAAAATACGACTACTTTTTACTCCGAGTGCGGGTAAAAATGTGACGGTCGGCTTTGTTCCTTCCAGTTATTTGTGTTTTTTTATTTCGCTAATTCGCTTTAGTTTGACGTCTACGGGGTTATATACATATTTATCTATAGTCAATCTATATTATTTGCATATTACCTACTCAATTTCTTGGCTATGTCAAGAGAACCATGGAAAAATACGAATACTTTTTGCTCTGAGTGCGGGTAAATATGACCCGGTCGGCCTTGTTTCTCCGTTAATTTTCGTGTTTTTCTTTTGCTAATTCGCTTTACTTTGACGTTTATGGGGTTATATACATGTTCATCCATTGTCTATCTACGTTCTTTGCATATTACCTACTCGATTTCTCAGCTGTGTCAAGAGAAACATTGAAAAATACTACTACTTTTTGCTCCAAGTGGGGGTAAACATGACTTACGGTCGGCCTTGTTCCTTTCACTTATTTCACGGGTGTTTTCTTTCGCTAATCAGGTTTATTTGTGGCGTTTATGGGATTATGTATATTCATCTACTGTCTATCTACTTTCTTTGCATATAACCTACTCGATTTCTTAGCTGTGTCAAGAGAAACATGGAAAAATACAACCACTTTTTGGCAGCTGTTAAAATAATATGCTAGTTCCAGGCCAGCCATGAGGGTGGGGTGTGGGGTGTCCGGGACGGAGGCGAGTCAGTGTCTCCCCTGTGTTCTGGGGTAAGGTGCGGGGAGGTGCGCTGCGTTTAACCTAATGAAAAGCCTCTGGTTGAACGGATACAGACGATTTGTACCTGAAAAACTGTCTGTTTAAAGTAAATAGCGGTATTTCACGATGTTTTTCCCAGTGGAAACTTACTCCAACTCATTCTGTGCGAGATTTCTTCATCAGCATGACTCGGGGAAGAGGAGGAGAGGAGTGGCGAGATAAGAAGTATAAGCGGTAATGAACATGTGACTCAGACGTTCATGGTGACTAACACATGCAAAATTCTTACCACTGAGCCATGAGGTGTGTGTATGTACGTGTGTGTGTGTGTGTGTGTGTGTGTACGTGTGTGTACGTGTGTGTATGTGTGTGTGTGTGTGTGTGTGTGTGTGTGTGTGTGTGTGTGTGTGACAACAATGTCAGTGTTATTATAATTGCCCGGGAGAGATGTGTGATGATGTGACAGATATGCATGCGCTAACACACACACACACACACACACACACACACACACACACACACACACACTCCCTCACTTACAGACGTCTCCGAGCTAATAGGGCACGCGGCTGTCTAAAGTAATCGGACGTTTGTGAGTCGAAGCTTTCAGGATATTCAGGCAGAGTAACTTTGATAATAAATTTCTACAATGTCTGTCCTCTTTTCCTCTCGTTTTCTATAGTGTCTGGTACCGCATCCTCAAAGAATCTGTGAGCGCTATCTCGGTTGTTTAAAGTCTCGAGATGCTTAATTAATCGTGTTCTTGCTGTTGCATTGATATAAGATGTACTAGAAATTGATAAGTTTTTCCAGGTTTTTTTTTTCTTTCGATTCTTGTAGTATCATAATGCAAGAAAATTATCAAAACCCAAATAATATTTTTTGTAGCTCTGAGGTTCTTCTGAAATCATATTGCATTTGAATACCAAAATACGTGATTCCCTTGCTGGTAGTTTCTCCTCAACTAAATAATGGGGATTCTCTTCATTGCTTCATCTCTTTGTTCATATGGAAGTCCATTTTCCTATTTCACTATTTGTCCCCCATCAATAGCCATTCTTCAACACCCAAAGGAACTGCATCTAAAACTACAAACGGCCAGTAATCTGCACGCACACACACACACACACACACACACACACACACACACACACACACACACACACACACACTTCTTTTGATGTATAATTCCTACTTCGCAAAATCAATTACCACTAATGCATCATGTCACTCACCCTCAGCACACACACACACACACACACACACACAATGATGCACCGTGATGACGTTCGAACACCTTGAAATGATGGGGTGACGTCATGGCCAGTAAGCACACACTCGTCCAAAATCCTCGTCATGACTTCAGCTTAGATCTTTTTCACACGGGTATATAGCATTTCCAACTCTCCTATACATAGATATTCCTTAAGCATTATAATTCAATACAATTTCATTAAAGAATTAGAGAGAAGAGAAACCGTCCGTCTGTACTTAAACAAACATCATTACACTACGCTATTATTACTGTACTAAACATTTAGGTTAGAATTAAGTGAAGTATGCATTCTTAGATATAACTTAAGACACAAGAAGAAGTCAGAGCCTACCAACACAGCACAAGCACTGGAGTATATTTGCACAATGAACGCCGATTCTTGCTTCCTCTTCTTTTTCTCTACAACTACCTTTTCCCTTATTGTAGATGACCTAGAGTAAAGCAGACACTGTAGCTACATTAACGAGCCAACCTATGACATTCTTCCCTTTTTAGTTCGTCTACAGCCAGTCATTTAGAGTATTTTCCTACTAAGCAGACCCAATGACCCAGAGAGAGAACATAGCCGCACTTCTACTATACTTTCCAAAGATTCTAGTTAAAGCGGCGTGTTTTTAAGGATATCCTAATAGTTCTAGTGATAGATTAACAGCATTTCTTCATTATTAACAGGCGAAACACCCTTGAGAACCTGGCTATTCATCTACATGGCCTTTAAAAATAGTCGTGGCAGAGCGTTTCACAATACGGGCCGGGGAAGTGCCGTACGAAAGTGTCTGTTCACTTCGGTCGCCGCCGTCTGCCAGGGTACGGTGCCTACGTGAGGGAAGTGTCTGTGTGAGTATTTGACTGTGTACACCTTACCCGTACCTACCACCATTACTTAACACACTTAGCAAGGTAGTGTTGGAGTGCTACGTAGGTTAGGATGCATTACAGTGGCGGTGGGAGGGAGTTAACACGAGTCATTAGTGCAGTGCTTTCCCGTGCAGTCTGGTTATGCAATCTTACCTAATGGATTTTTTTCTTTTTTTCGTTTCGTGGTTGGTTATAGTAATCTCTTATTCTATCGTGAAGCGGGAGGGTTTTATTACTTAAGATCATTGTCCTAAGTGGTGAGAAGTGGATTGTGTTAATAAGGACAGGTATAATCTGCTGTTGTTAATATTCCGTGAGTTATATATGTGATGATAACGTTTGAGGGTGTTCATTGGTGTACCAGGTGTGAATGGTGAAGGTGTGACTGCATGGTGATTGGAGTGAGTGGTTTGGGTCCTTAGGTGTTAATTGCTGCAGGTATAACCGGTCCTGTACGAGGTGTGTGGGTACACAATGAAGGTCACTCTTAATTTATACTGCCGGTGTAATACCTGGCAACAGTCACTCCTTCCATTTATTGGGCATTACTAGTGAAGGTATGGGAGACACTCGCAAAACAGTGTTGTCATGTGATGTGTCAGTGTATTCAACAGACTGGACAATGTAGCTGTGACCTCATTTAGGTGGTTTTGAATAGAATGAATATTTATTCAAGGACATCATCCCCTTCATTGCCACTTATAGAATTATACTGTTATTTAATAAGGAATTCATCCCCCTCACCCCCTCCCACTACTAAACCTGATAAAATTTAACCCCTTCAGTGCTGGGACACATTTTCATATTCTACTTATTGTTTGTCGATTTTATGCAGCTTCAGAAACTCATGTCGAGATTAAAATAGGACAGAATCAGGCCATTAATCTTCTAAGCTTAATCTTTTTTAAGCTAGAGCAATCCTGTGATTTCTGAGCTAATAGCTCATGGTTACCACAGTCATGGGGTGGGTTAAGCTGAACCAGCCAGAAAAAGTTACCCAGCCAGAAAAAAGAGTGTGCTAGATACCCACAGAATTGTCGTAAATGGCTAAATAACCACCATATCAGCTTTTCTTATTTATGAAGGAGCTCCAGCAAAGGGCAACAAAACTAGTAAATTGAAAAATGCTCCACTAAGGTGCCAGTCACCAGATTGAGCCTAGAGTCATAAATTACAGGATGTCTCTCAAAACTTTGGTCTTGAAAGAGTTCCAGTCGTAGGAAAGTCACAATACTCATACAAGCATAAAGTTCCCGAATTGACCAGAGAAGGGGATGTGGTATGGTGTGACTGGCACTAACCTTGCTGGGCTGATATTCTGGCCACTTTGCTTGTCCCTGCCCTCAACTCATCTGTAAAATACAGGAATTTGTTAAAGCTTTCAGTTTCACTAATGAGTTATTCATACTAATAATTGACACTAAATGAATGCCTTTTATGTTTCTCAAGTGTATTTCATTCAAGAGATTCATTATATTGTACACTTTTTTGTGTGTTCTTAATTAGGGTTTTCTTTAAATGCAGCCCATGGGGAAAGATAATGGTAAGGTTTCTGCATGCTTGTTCCTCTTACATCAAGTATTTTGCTATGATAAACTGCAAAATGTGATAGACATATGTATACCAGGTACTTCATGAATGAATAAATTTTACTAAATTATCTTTGTCATAATATTCACATTCTTTGCCTTGAAGTTGTGTTATTTTTTACTTTGAATTGTCATTTTGAATGCAAGGTGAATTATTATTGTATGTTTTCCAGTATCACCCATAAAAACTATACAAGTGACTTCTCTATAGTAAGATCAATTATATAACCTTTTTCTTTCTCCTAATTTCTGTTCCTGCAGCCTTTCTCAAGTTAGATTCTCTAAAAAAAGAAAAAAAATTATATATATATATATATATATATATATATATATATATATATATATATATATATATATATATATATATATATATATATATATCATTTGTCTATGTACTCTTTCCTTCAAAACTTTATGTATACATCTCATTTTTATATCTTTTGAAACCTACAAAAATTGTCTATTCACTTTGCCTTAAAGTTGCCAGTGTTTCCTTGATGTGTTCACTTTGCCTTTCCTAAGTCAGTAATTTTTTCCTCACAGCAGGAACCATGTCAGATAGTTACTATAGCCATGGGGAGTCCCACAGCGACCGTCTGGCCCGCAAAGCAAAAGATGCGCCCTTCATGGTAGCGGGTGAGTACAGTATTGCTCTCTTGGTGTTACGTGGCATCAACTTCCTGGCATTGGAATGCATGTAGTGATGGATGAATAAAGAACATGAATGGGATTCATTGAATTTTTTAGAAATTGTGCTTCTCCTTTAATTCATTGTTTAACACTAATTTTCAATATTCCTTCTGCTATCTACTTTTTTATTCATTATCTAATTACCATTCAAGTTACATACTGTATATGTTTGCATGCAAGTGATAAAATATCCAGGTGAGGAATTCTCGTCCTATTTCTCGTCTTACTTAGCCGTGTTGAACCACACAAGTAAAACCAAGATAACCTCATCCCAGGGCTGGTTGAAGAGGGGGCATGGGGGAGGCACTGTCCCACTTAGTTTTTTATTTCAATATTTCTCATGCTTAGTAGTTTCCATATAGTATGTAGAACTTAAAAAGTAATGTTCCATGTTTTTATTTTTTTTAATGCAAGAGAAATAAATAAAACTTATTTGACACAGGTGAAGCAAGGTGTAAATCAAGAGATGGAACTGTTGGGGGATGAGGGTATAAAGGATGGAGAAATGGAGAAAGAAACACACCCCTATGTACACCTTTGTGCCCCATCAATACTTGTATGATGTAGTTGCCCTTTCAATTCATGCAATCTATACTGACAGTGTGTCATCCCTTGACTTTGGAGTAAATAATGCTTGCTTAAAGGAGTCTGTTTCTTGTCCCATTTACCAACATCTCACAATGGAGCACTATTCAGTAATGTAACCATTACAGTATAATCCCCTGACTGAAGGATACATAACACGATTATTGTGTCAGCTCATGGCAAGTGCAAATTTTTAAAAAAAACATGTATTCATCACTATACTCGTATATCTTGTCCCATTTTGCCACATTTGAATTATACAAGAAATACAGAGTAATATGATGCCAAGGACTGTGGAATAAGCAACAATTACAAATACATCATATTGTGACGGATATACAAATTCTAGGCAATGGAGAAGCCTAGAGAGTGAAGACTTAATAACACAATTCCCAGGTCTGGCTGGACTGGTGGGCTTGGTGGGCTATGGAATATACGGCTTCAAGAACCGCAAGGTGAAGATGTCCGTGTATCTGATTCACTTCCGTGTGATGGCACAGGGCTTCGTGGTGATGTGTCTGACAGCAGGCGTTGGCTACAACATCTACCAGCAGCGCATCCACCCCTGGCTCAACCCACCCAGTACAGAGGAAAAGAAGGAGTAAGGTGGCCAAGTGCCTCCTGCTGCTGACTGACAGATGCTTCCCTTGGTAGTGTACATTATGTATGTCTCCTCACATGTCTCTTCCCTGGAACCATCTCTGAGGAATGGGCACCAGTTCCTAAGTATATTGTGTTTCCGGATGGAAGACGCTTGTTTTAATATAAAAGAATTATTATTTTATTATTTGATGTTTAATGCAAAAAGATTATTAGAATGACTGCATTGTGTTTGGTGAGGTGGTGTGTTTACTTGGCTATGTTAGGAAGAGGAACTGAATCAAGAATTTCATAATTTTCCTCATTGCATATTATTTTTTTTATTATTTTAGCATAAAATATCACTCAGTTAATGTATATTATAAGAACAAAACCAAAAGAACCCAAACGAATTGCAGGTGCAGTGACATTCTCAGAGTCAAACTGTTCAATGGTTACCACTACATAGTTCAAAAGATGAGTAGGTATGTATTAACATTTGAGCTTTAACAAGTTCTCTACAGCCAATCTCATTGTCAGGAGATTGAATTTATTAAGTGAATCTTGTCCTGCTATCAAACTCACACAAGGTCCATGTCAGGCTAAGTTAAATCTTGTTTCATTTGATGAAATAAAATTATATTGCTACTGGAGTCGTGACTGTATAGATAAATCAATTCATTAATCTTGTTATATAAAATGTCTCAAAGACCTCAACAACATTAGTGATGGAGGAAATGTAAAGATATTAGTATTGTATTTTATTGTAAATATTTATTCTCTGTAAATTATTTGATATCTCACACTTCAATGAGGTGATGAAACAACAGATATTTTCCAGTACAGCATTTTACATGTTGAGTTTTGTCCAAAGAAACCCTAGACAATGGTTTTCCACTCAGTTATCATTCAGCTCATTATTTTGTGTAATAATCAATTGCACAAACTGTACCAGTGCTCTGTCATGTACTTGTCATGGACATACATTGCTTGAACAATGTCCTCTGTTTGTCATTCAGGAACACCATCCATTCATGTAAATCCCTTATTCACTTCTACACCACTTATTTCATTACAGTTTTAGAAAATGTTCCTTATTCATCTCCCATAAACTTCCCTGCCTTTATTAAAGACATTATGGACTGCACATAACAGAAATTATATATTTCTCAGAGATTGATGTACAATAAATTTACTTGACCACACTGTCTTGGTGAACAAATGTGTAGGTGGAGGCTTGTGTTGTGTGCAGTGGCCTGAGGCAACTCACTACACTGCCTACAATACATTCCTTGCCTCTACTCAGTGTGGAGATCAGTCACTTTGTGTGTTTGTGTATATACGTTTACTGAAAGTGTGAACTGTTGTTTGATGCAGCCAGATATAATGAGATATATTAGAACCTGTATAGTTTTTTTTAAGGAAGAATTTGACATTGGAAAATTTGTCTATAAATGATGTGGTTTTTTGAGGATGGTGTTTGAGTTGCCAGAAAGTGAAAGGGTACAGATTTATCTAATCTGAAGAGCCATGTATATTTAAACTTATTAGATAATGAAAATATGATTATCTGATAACTTTTTATTGACCTTTGTTGAGGGACAGCACACTCTGGCTACAGTTTCTGATGCTATACAAAACAAGTGCTAAGATGCCAATGGAAACAAGAAACATATTCCAAATGCCAAGACATAAACTTATCGTGTGACACAACAAAAACATGAAGTTGTTGGGGCGTTTTTGACAGCCAAACCAAGAACATGAGTCTGTTGGAGTGAAACAAATGATATGGATCCCTGACTAATCCCACTAGGACTGCTGTGAGCTTGTGACAGCATAACAAAGCACTGAACACCAATACCAATGGTGAATTAGGGAGAGAAAACATACATTTGCTAGTGGTGGTTAAGTGCACTAACTAATGTAGTTTTGTGTTGACAATGTGCCCATACATACTATAGTATTGTGTCCTGCACATATATGTATAATTAAAAGTAACAATGCATATACTGTAATGCCTAACTTTAATTATGATGATCTTTTTAAGGCTAATGCTATTATAAATATGCTATGAAACTGAAGGGATATGCCACGGGGGGCAGAGATGATCACTCTTCATGCTTCCAGTCACACTCCTGGGCATCAAGGTGAAAGCAACTCCTGCTGCCTCATGACCTTCAAGGCATTGTCACTAACATCCTACCCAAATTATGCTGCAAAGAGTTAAAGAATAGTAGTGGAAGCAACCTCACAAATACAATTCTTAAGATTTTTTTTCCAAGCAACAGACGGAAATGAACAGCGGCAACACAAGTGGCTCATTTGATCACCCAAGAAACCAGCAGTGGTGGAGGCTGCAGCTTGAGGGGTCTGGGAGCACTTACAAAGCCAATACCATGTTCTTGTTCTTTGCCATTGTTTCCTAATAGTCAAAATGTAAATTACTACACTAAGCAGGCACTCTGTAATTTATGATGATAGTCAACTCCTATAGTTTAGTATTACAATTGGGGGAAGTGGAAAAAGAACAGTCTCCAAAACCCAGCTACAGACTTGCACAGTTATAAAAAACAAAGGCATATTTGGCAGGTTTAGTAGACACCAGTGGCAAACAAAGCTCCAAGAGATTAACAGGTGTGAAATATCAAGGTTCTCCATCAGGAAGGAGACAAACTTTACCTATAATGTGGGAAACAGCTTCAGGTTTTGCCAGCACTGACACTTGCTACCTTAACCCAAAGCAATGAGTGCCGTCAGCAAGCCACACTGGGCTCAAGTATGTGCTAACTCAAAACTTGCACAGACTTCACTTCACAGTATTTCTACCTGATCTAGTAACTTCTGCTACATGTACTTCCACAGATGAAATTTTAATGAACTGCAGTCCCCATGCACCTCTAGTCACCCACCTTTCTACAACACTTTAAAGGGCACTTCTGAACTTGGCATATCACCACTTTAACAGACAATACAATGAAGGAGCAAATTGTAACCATTGGATACAGAACAATATAAGACACAAGAAGAAACTTGTTCCACTGAAAGTAATAGTGCTTGATATGGAAGTGTAAGAGTTGTCAGGAAATTTGTTCCCACTAAAAGAGTAACCTGATACCACATGTCTGCTACAGTGATCTTGGTGCCGTTTAAAGTGAGGACCCATCGCATCACCTTCAGTGAAGCCAAAAATCTTGGTGCCTCAAGCAAAGATAAAATATTCTTAAAAGATACTTTGATTTAACACAATTCCAGTGTTTTCAAACAATACACAAATTTTCATGTTTGTAATAGTGTGAATTCTAATCTAGTTGCTTACCATAATCCTCCTTGCTTGAGATCACTTACATGACTAGTAACATTACTCAGACTCAAAGCTTTTACACCTTTTTTTGTGTTATTTTGTTTATCTAACCATCTATTTATTGCACTGCCTCAGTCACCTACACAACTCAAGCTCCTGCCAAGCATCAGGCAGTCCACAGAGGCAGCCACAGCAGTCAAGCCTCACCCACGACTCTTGCCAAAGGTCCATGCCGACTCAAAGCAGTTGTCACAAGTCAGTGAGTGTGTCCAATTTCAGTTCCTATTTTTAGGACCTGCAGACACCTGACATCATGATCAGTCTAGCCATCAGAGCCTGGCATGAGGCCCTACAGGATCACAATGCATGTGCTACAGCTATCTTGGTGAACTATGTATACATATAGAATTTGAAAAATGCTCCCAAAATTAGTAAAGATAGTCTCTTATATCTATGATTCCTTTACAAGATACAGCTAAGCTGTGAAAAAAATAAAAAATATTCGTCTTAGGACAAAACTTAATCTTTAGGTATGACTCAAGCCTCTACTGTGCTTATCATATACAACCAAATACAGTTCATAAATACAGTTTCTCAGTATTAGCTCCCCCTTTCAGAATGGTCTGCCTTGGCCCATTAATGTGTCTGTGTGCTCAACCTGGTAAAACCTTTGCTGGTAGTGACTGTCAAGGATGCAGTGTTTGCTCACCTGGTTTTCTAGTTGCTAACACTCTTGATAACAACAGTAAGTCAGTTAAGACATCTCTGACAGCTGTACTTGGGTGTTATCATGAAGGATTTAGAACGTGATAGGTGCTGTATGACATCTGTGACATCTGATCTTGGGTGCTATGTCACCAAGGATTTAGAACACAGGAAGTCCTTGATTCAAGTCCAGTGTTTACACATCAACTCTTCCCTCTCAAAGGACCACAGAATGACAGGACAGCAGCCAATAAACACATCTCAACTCTACATGTGTGCAGATGATGATACTCATAATGGGCAATTCTCAGGGGATGATGCTGAGACAATGTAGACAATGGTGAAATGACTGACCTGAACCAGAAACAAACATCCCTCAACCTGCCTCATATTGTATTCATTGCCCAGCCACACTTGCTTGGTTTAATTTCTTTGTCACAACCATGTTTTTTTTCAAATATCAGAATGACCTCACTTAATTTTCCTTCCATAAATATGTTTAAATAGTATTTTGATGCTAATAACAATGCAAGAGTGACTTGGCTATGCTCTGTCCAATGAGTAGCAATAATGAGACATCCCAGAAAAGAGACACAATAGTTTTGAGAGTGCCATTACCTAGCTCATGGTGTGATGGGCACAGTATTGTGGTCACTGCCTCCACACTCTCACTCCCCTCTCCACCTTTTTTCCAAGAATGCAATTAATTAGTCAATTTAACAATTTCCGGATCAGATGGCCACAACAGGTGTCCTCAAGAAAGAACAACTGTGAAACACAGTTGGATGATTATGACAAAAAAATAATAATTTCTGCCATGGTTATATTAGCAACAGCTGCTGCTTGGGCTGAGAGACTTCAAAGCCCCAGAACAAAAGCCAACACTTCACACCAACTGTCGTCACCTCAGACCAAGGCTACTCTCCCCCAGCTTCCCCCTCAGTGGCACACCAGGGATTGATTGCTTTATGCATGTTCTCTGCCAGGTTCTAGGGAGTTCCTGTGGGTGCTTCAGTTACTGAGTGCAACAAGTTACACCAAGACATGCATTGTGATATGGTGAGGATTCATCATCTTCCTGGTGCTTCAGCCCATTTTGACCTTGAGTTGAAGTGTGTGTTTAATTACTGTACTTCACGGTGAGCAACACGAAACACACAAGAGTATTACAACTGGTTACTTTGAACTTGCCTGTATGTTGTACAAATATACATGTGGTATAACGATGAAATAGGTATACGTATGTACATAACTCTCACTATAGTGGCTTACGGTGGTGATATCTGATTCATTATACAATCACCCACCGTTTCCTTCAAAGGTACAATAATAAAACGGCAAATACTGAGAAAGGGGGACTAAATATCTTTCTGACTAGACTGTAAATCTCACAGGAAACTTTGAAGTTCTTCCTAGAAAGCTAACAGCCACACCCCACACAGTAGCAACAGCTCTAGGTACAGTACCACACACACACTGACCCGCCTGCCCATCATTTAACCCTATAGTATGTATTAATAGCCTTAGTGAATATATATTTTGCTTGCTGGATCAATTGCTTAGTCAAAGAAGACCTGATTTCCTGTTTTTTTTTTCTTTTCCTGATAGCCTCTACTGAAGCAAGAAAAGGTGTCTACTGTAAAGCATAGTGGGAAGCAGGTCATAATGGCTACTCTAAAGTCTACCCTAAGAACAGAGGTGCTACAGACACTTGCTCCATTGTTATATCAAATGGGAGTTTGTTTAGTCTTACAACAAGGTGAGGTTATTTGCTCCATATTATTCTCTTTCTTAACTTGACTCTAACACCTCTAGTTACATCTATACATCTTAACTACACTGACAATAAACAGTGTAATATTTTTCGTAAGTATTGGGCAGGAGAGGTAGCACAGCCTCTGTCCTACAACCTGCATCACTTGTAAACAAAACATCAAATCTTCTTATATTCTTGATTTTCAAGTGCTCAAATATATCAGTGAGCCACATAAACACATTCATATCCTAATTCAGCTTACGATGGCCAATGATGACTATTGCATGGCTCTCTGTTCTGTGATCTCATTTCTTTGTGGTTTAAACATCAAGCATTCTGAACATTCTTCGTTTTCACATACTCAAATGTCCTAGTCTTACTAGAAATCAGTGCCTCAGCTCAAGATAACTTCTGTTACGTGGCTTCTCCCAACACCATTATCAAGTAAGACCTTTCACTACCACGTACACTCCAACAATTATGTACCAAACACACACGTTAACAGAAAAGTAGCAGGTCATCGGAGAGCCGAGTATGTACAGTGGTAAACACGATGGTAGTGACAATGACGGTGGTGGTGGTGGTGTTCTTCCCCACCAAGCACATTAAGTCATCACAACACCCTGTCATACTAAAGGAAGAGTCACAATAGCTTGCCATATTTCATCATGACAACACTTTTGTTCCCCAGACAACAGACTGACTCTTGTATGCTCAGGGCAAAGCCAAAGTTGTGAGTCATCAATGTACATGTCATGTCTCTGTATACTCTGCCTCTTCTCACCATGGCAGCAGTTGCCTGACACTTGTATACACACAGGGAAGCCAGAGGTTGTGGTTGTGTCAGATCTAATGTACTATGTGAAATCTATTTAGGATCTACTAGTGTATTGTTATAAGACCTGTTCATGTTCTAGATTATACATCACTGGGTGTTACACTACCACTCACCCCTCCAAGAAAACAGGTCAACCTATACAAATCACCATTAACACCTACACAAGATTACCAAGCAGAGAAAATATATATAAATGTACACCTGCTTCCATTCCACCTGTGAAATCAATAAACTACATACTATGCATCATCCTTTTGGTCCTGAAGAAAGGGAAATACTTTATGCATGTACAGCCTGAGGGTTTGAAAGTAACAAGTGTTTCCAGCCAATTGTGTAGCTCTGAATTCCCTGAACCATTTGCCGCCAGCACCAACACCTCATCGGTCACAACTCAGCATTGGTGGTGGCAAAATTAATAAAAATCTACAAATAACTATCAACACCAATTGAATAAACACTCAAGGAATCCTATCATTCATCCATAACAAAGCACACTTTTTGGTTCAATAATCAGTACCTGATATATATAGTTAATAGTCATATACATATACATATACAGCTATATTCCACTTTGGTCACTCAATAAAACCACAGTAACCTTATCAGTATTGCATTGATAGTGTTGAAAGGTGGCACAAGAGATAGCCTAGCTCCAATCAATTCACCCACAGATTAAACCCTCTATTCTTAAACACTGTGACTTCTCATTACTATTACTTTCAGAGGATAGAGATGACTAATCAGGTCCTCATGGGTGTTTTCTCCCATTATTGATGTACAGTAGAATCTTGGTTCAAGTATAACTAGAATCATGAAAACTTCTATGAAAACCTCAATCACTTCCTCTAGTGATAAGACGGCAAAACATTTAAGAATACAGACTTACATCAATCTCAAATTAATCACCCCAATCCTATCCCTGAATATCTTTGCCCCTGATAGTCTGCACAGCTCAAGTGTGAGAAACTAATCCTCATGGAATCCAATGTTTTCTTTTTCTTATGTAAGATAGGAAAGCTGGCCAAGGAAAACATAAAGAGTGAAACAAAAGAAAAGCCCACTTAGTTGCCAGTTCCCTTGCAGTTCCGAGTTAACCAAAATAAAGGGATAAATGTCTTGAAACCTCCCTCTCAAGAGAAGTCAAGTCATAGGAAGTTGGAAATACAGAAGCAGGTAGGGAGTTCCAGAGTTTACCAAATATTACAAGAGCCCTTTGAGTTTAGGTAATGAATGGTGAAAATCAATCAATCAACAAGGGAATGCCTCCACCAGCCTACAATGACACCTGGAGCACCACGCCAGCACTCGCCTTGGAGGACAACTTGAGGTTACACGTTCAGATATTTCCTTGCCTCTTCTTTTGCACTCAAGATTATCATTGTTCCCATGAAACGTTTACACACACACACACACACACACACACACACACACACACACACACACACACACACAGGTGACCCAATCCTCTCAGTTTCTTGTCAAAACAAAAGGATATAAAGGGAACTGATCTACGTCGTACAGAACAAGAGAGGTGTTGTGACTTATTAAAGAAACAAACACGAGGCCTAAATGCCCAGTTCACAAGATAAACCTGAGAGAATAATATGCATTTCTTTAAATTACCCGGACATCAATGAGAGAGAGAGAGAGAGAGAGAGAGAGAGAGAGAGAGAGAGAGAGAGAGAGAGAGATCTAAACGCACCACGTAAACCACAAACTCAACTCATATTTTGTTCTTACCAACCCAAGTGTCCGTTCAGAGGTTCCCAGAGCTTTCCCTCACTCCTCCACTGTTCCTCTTGCATCTCAGCACACCGTCAACACAAGAACACACGCAACAGGACTCACAAAAACCACATGGTCTTGGCAGCACTAAACACAACAACCAACACACGCCACACACGATCGAACCATCCCGAACTTTGTGACGTCTGACAACGAACCGTCCTGACTCCCGCCTTTCATCATCATACATGTCCAAACTATTATTACCACTATTATCATCAGTTGTGACCATTTTTGTGTGACATTTTTAAGACTGGCTGGGTTTCTTATGACAACGATCAAAATATCTCAGTGTCATTCATTATTGACGTACGTATAAACACAAAAGCATTGATTGGTAATATGTATCTAGTTTGGTGATACATAAATTGAGTGTTAATTGCAAAGGAAAATTTCATCGCAACAAAGGCGGAGCTTGTACCCCAGCACTTCATCAATATGTGAGAGAGAGAGAGAGAGAGAGAGAGAGAGAGAGAGAGAGAGAGAGAGAGAGAGAGAGAGAGAGAGAGAGAAGAATGGAACTGAGAGGAAGGGTCACTCGTACATAAACACCTCACATTCATTCATAAACTCTACAGAACGTACATTGAAGAAAACATCACGCTATTCACCTTCAATATATACAAACTGTCCATTCGAAACACAGAAGAAGAAAAGGACAAATAAATCTATGAAGTATAAAACAAATAATCTGAAATCAAATACTAACTTGACTAAATAAAATATGTTTGTGCTTTATGGTCCGGGCCTCGCATTCTGAATTTTCCCCTTTAATGAAGACGATTTCAATAGGCTTTAGAGATCATTAATCGGTTTTCTTTTTCTTCTCTTTTTTCCATTGTTGATGTTGAATTCCTATAAAACTACCACAAGAATCAATTACACGTCTTTAAAACTCCTAATAACTCTAAAACCTCCTCTTTTAATACAAGAATGATGAAAACACCTTTAAAAAGTCTCACTAACAAATTTAACTGAAACCTTTTGAAAGTAGTCGGAATAAGACAGAGAAAAATCTGAGAATACTGGTCCAAGATGAAAATAATAAATGGATAACAACAAAGATCACTAAATACATAACAAAAACCCACATTACCGTTAACTGTCACAGGCTACAAGGGTCAAATTTTATCCAGAAACACGAACTAAATCTAAATACGGTCCCTAGAGGTGACTGCCAGACATGACACGACACCTTCACTGCATCTTCTCCTTCCCCTCACGTGCCGGTCAGCGCGGGGCGTCAGCTTACTAATAGGAATGACATGACGTGACGTGACTAGCAGCTACACGAATGAAATATTTAGAACTCTTACTTAATACTGCGCGTCATCATGTAACCAACCACGTACTAAATGAAAACACGAACGGAATAGAATATAACCCGCAGCGGTGGTAGTGGTGGTGGTGGTGGTGGTGATGGTGGTGGTGGTGTTCGTGGTTGACTACTGAGTGGGGTCTGGTGTGTGTGTGTGTGTGTGTGTGTGTGTGTGTGTGTGTGTGTGTGTGTGTGTGTGTGTGTGTGTGTGTGTGTGTGTGTCCAAATGAAATGTAGAGCAATGACGAGGGAAAAAGGAGGGATACAAGAAAGAAAAAAAAAGAGAGATGAAAGAACGGAAGGAAGAAGAAAGGAGAGGAGGTGGATACAGAAGAAGCGAAGGAGAAGGTGCAAACGTATGAGAGAGAGAGAGAGAGAGAGAGAGAGAGAGAGAGAGAGAGAGAGAGAGAGAGAGAGAGAGAGAGAGAGAGAGAGAGAGAGAAGAAGAC
>CM035219.1:7682791-7718348 GCA_020233015.1 Callinectes sapidus
TAACAATGATAATAATAATAAGTGACGGTTTATTTGAAAGCAGCTTACAATTGTTGGCTGAAAATCTACATGTTAACATACAAATTCTTCTTATTTTGTAACATTCACAAATCTTAATTAAGTCTACCATGTCGCATCTGACAATGCTGTGCGTGGCTGCTACATAGCGCCAACAAGCATAGTGGACTAGGCCCAGGGGTGATCAGGCCACCCGTACATACATTTCTATTTCTCCTACCCAGCAGCTGATCACAATTTCTGACTTACACCAGCTGGTACCTAATCACGGCTAGGTGGACAGGGGCAACACACTTGAATTGAAGAGAGTAGAAAAAAAAAAAAAAAAACTGGTAGTCTTCTAAAAAAAAGAGGAAAGAAACACCAAGAAATGTTCTCATTCTCTCGAACATTATACAAAAAACGCACACAAAAATAAAGAAAAATAAAAATAAATAGATAAGAAATAGGATAGTCTCCTATAAAAATAAGCAAAAAAAAAAAAAAAGAAAGAAACTTACCGAGGCGCCGCAAAACACCCATACACTTCAACATTATACACGGATCATCCAACAAAACATACAAAAAATAGGATAGCCTCCCATAAAGAGGAGAAGAAAGATAGAAGAGCAAAGTTTAACAGATAGAAGAATTCCAGGTTGTAGAGCAAGGGGTAGACAAAGGGAAAAGTATATGGATGGAATAATAGGAACAGCAGCAGATGGAAGTTAAGAGAGAGAGAGAGAGAGAGAGAGAGAGAGAGAGAGAGAGAGAGAGAGAGAGAGAGAGAGAGAGAGAGAGAGAGAGAGAGAGAGAGAGAGAGAGAGAGAGAGAGAGAGAGAGAGAGAGAGAGAGAGAATGTGGCAATCCATGGTCGCCAACGTCTGCAGGGACACGGCACTGCGATAAGATAAGATCCCATAAAAAAGAAGAAAACGTAACGAAGCACTGCAAACCCCCCACATTCCCTCTTACATTATACACGCAACACCCAACACCCACGCAACACCAGATAGAGACACAGATACCGATGATATAACACCACCTGACGCTGAAAATGGTGATAGCAGGCCGGAGGAGGCCAGAATGTGGGTGGAGAGAAATGTATGCTGATGATGGTGGTGGTGGTGGATAAGTGTCATGTGTGTGATATATTGAAGTGCACATTACTTTGCATAGATGGAATTCGATCGTTTATGAGTGGTAGTTGTGGTGGCGAAAGTGAGAGGAAGAGGAGGAGGAGGAAAAAGACAAAAGGAGTAGAATGAAAAGCAGAAAAGGGGGGTGTGAAACCAGAAGAAGAAGAAGAAAAAAAAAATTACCACATCAAAGAGAAGGCCAAATAAGGAGGAAGAGAAAGCCAAAACTAATAGTAGCCTGGACTTGAGAAAATAAAGGATGAGATAAAAAATTAAAACTGAAAGAAAGGAAAATAAAGTAACAGAAGAGAGAGAAAGAGAGAGAGAGAGAGAGAGAGAGAGAGAGAGAGAGAGAGAGAGAGAGAGAGAGAGAGAGAGAGAGAGAGAGAGAGAGAGAGAGAGAGAGAGAGAGTAATTTCACTCCCCGTCACCCTTCTAGTTGGTCCTCTACAGATGTGGTTGGGTGACTATCCATCTGTTGATCTTCTACACAGTGGCTGAGCAAGATATATATATCTATATGTCTATATATATATATATATATATATATATATATATATATATATATATATATATATATATATATATATGTAAGGTCAGTGCCTGCATTAACATAGATTCTTAAGTTTGTAGGTAAGTTGTGTTAGACAAATTTCAAGTCTTAAAATCCATCATAACCTTTTCCTATTGGTGTTGTACTTTAGCCATGATCTCATGAACAGCTTCAAATTTACTAATGATAAAAGAATATCTAGAGTACAGCACCAATTTCGGGAGGTTAAGATGGATTTTAAGACTAGGAATTCGTTTAAGAAAGGGGTACAGACTTAAGAATCTATATTTTTATGGGCCCACAGGGTTAATAAAATGACAGACAGAATTCACTAGGTGACTGATGCCAAAAAATCTGAGATATATAGAAAGCAAATCTCCAGGTCACTTGAGGTCATATTGTGGATGGTGATTAACCTGAAAAGAGAAGGGGTCATATTGGGTCATAATGGGGTCATAATGGAGTTATACTGGGGTCATATTGGAGTTATACAGGATCATATTAGAGGGTGCTAACTAACCTGAGAAGGGGAATGGTGGGTCATATTTGGGGTCACATTGAGGGTGTTTACTGACCTGAGAAGAGGAAGGGGTCAAGCTCAGGGGTCTTTGTCACGTGGTCACTTTCCCCTGTGAGCGAGGACTCGTCTACCTTGAGGTCAGACCCCTGGATGAGCAGCCCGTCAGCCGGCAGCATGTCCCCGTACTTGATCTAAGGGCAAGGTCATGTGCTAGGTCATTCCGGGTCATCTTAGGTCAAGTTGTGGTTTATTTTTTGGTTTTCTTATTGTGTATTTACTCATGTACTCATCGCTCATTGGTTTTTGTTTTGTTTTGTTTTGTTTTCTTGTTTATTAACTCATGGACTCACTTGTTTACTGAGTAATTATTTCATCAATGCATACACTCACTCACTCACTCATTCACTTACTCACAGGACAAATAAGCAACTAATTCCAACATACCTTCACCTATCCAACCCACACACTCACTCACTCACTAAATAGACGGATCAGCAACGAACTCATTTCACTCACTCAATGACTCACCTATCCACCCCACACACCCATTCACTCACTTACTCATTCACTAAATACATGAATAAGCAACTCATTTCTACATTCACACACTCACTTGCTTACCTATCCTCCTCACACACTTCCTCATGCACTCACTATATACATGAATAAGCAACTTATTTCTACATTCACTTGCTCACTCACTTACCTATTTTCTTCAAACACCTTCTCAGGCACTCACTAAATACATGAATAAGCAACTCATTTCTGCATTCACTCACTCACTCACGCACACTGACTAAATAGCAACTAACTCCTACATTCACTCTCTTCAAATTCAAATTCAAAATATTTAATTAGCTTTTACAGACAGACTTTTTAAGTAATCCTGTACATATCATGTGATACATCTGGGCCCGTTAAAAGAATACATTTTTGTAGGCCCCTATAAGATACCTTTCATTAGTACTAAGCGAATTTAAGACATTTTACCACAGCTAATAATAATAATAATAATAATAATAATAATAATAATAATAATAATAATAATAATAATAATAATAATAATAGTATAATAATAATAATAATAATAATAATAATAATAATAATAATAATAATAATATAATAATAATAATAATAATAATAATAATAATAATAATAATAATAATAATAATAATAATATAATAACAATGATAATAATAATAATAATAATAATAATAATAATAATAATAATAATAATAATAATAATAATAATGATACTACTAATAATGATGATGATGATAATAATAATAATAATAATAATAATAATAATAATAATAATAATAATAATAATAATAATAATAATAATAATAATAACAATAATAATAATAATACAAATACTACTACTTCTGCCGCTACTACTACTACTACTACTACTACTACTACTACTACTACTACATCTACTACATAACTGTAGTACAAGTACACACCAGAGAGAGAGAGAGAGAGAGAGAGAGAGAGAGAGAGAGAGAGAGAGAGAGAGAGAGAGAGAGAGAGAGAGAGAGAGAATACCCAGCGAGATCCTCTTGTTCTTCCATCCGTCCTCCTCCACCACTACTTCCACCTCCTACGCCCACACCCACCTCTCTCTCTCTCTCTCTCTCTCTCTCTCTCTCTCTCTCTCTCTCTCTCTATTATACAGCGGAGCACGTGGGAGATGATGATGATGACAATGTGTATGTATGTACAGTATGTGTGTGTGTGTGTGTGTGTGTGTGTGTGTGTGTGTGTGTGTGTGTGTGTGTGTGTGTGTGTGTTCTGGATCCTGAAATCTGACCTTGGCGATGCTACTTCTTGCTTACGAAAGAAAAAGAGTGATGGTGTGGAGTTGTTAAGATGGGAAGATGAGGAGTGTTGATGATGCTGGAGGCGGAGGAGGAGGAGGAGGAGGAGGAGGAGGAAGAAGAAGAAGAAGAGGTGTAAGGTGTTGCATACCTGTGAAAGAGGAGATAAACTTACGAGAAACGAATAAAGAAAACACAGATGGAGAAAGAGATAAATGAGCTGAGAACACCTGACGAAGAATAATTAAGTTACACACAAAAAAAAGGCAAATCAATACATATAAAGCTCAACTTTCTCGAAAATCACCCCTGAAATACAAACAAACCAACAACATAGAATGCGCAGAATCCTTAAAAATCACTTCGTACTCAACTGTTCTTTGTTTGTGCACAGTGACGCCTGAGGAGGAAGACGAGGAGGAAGAGAAAAGGAGGAGAGAAAAGGAGAAGAGAAGAAAAGAAGAGGAAAAGAAAAAGAAGAAATCATATGTCTGTTTCCTTTCTTTCGTTCCTCTATTTCCTGAAGTTGAAGGAGGAAGATGAATAGGAGGAGGTATCAGAGGAGGAGGAGGAGGAAGAGGAAGAGAAGGAGGGGAAGGAAGGGGCGTAACTTAACTCAGTGGCCATATAGGTGGTCACTTGCCTGCCCAATGGATGGACGTAGTGCCGGAAGGGAGAGGCAGAGGGAGGGAGAGGAGCAAAGGGAGAGGTAGAGGAGAGGAAGGGAGAGGGAGAGAGGATAAGGTGTGAGGAATTATCGAGAGGAAGAGTGAGTGATAAAGAGAGAAAAGACACAATGGAACGCAAAGGAAGAACAAACATCGCCACTGAGAGAGAGAGAGAGAGAGAGAGAGAGAGAGAGAGAGAGAGAGAGAGAGAGAGAGAGAGAGAGAGAGAGAGAGAGAGAAAAGATAATGAAGAGAATGTTTTAAAAAGAAAATAAAGAGGAACAACAACAACAACAACAACAACAACAACAGCAACAACAACAACAACAACAAGTCGGTAAGGAAGCATGAGTGAATGTCAAGTAGCTATAAAAAGAAAACAGAGAAATAACAACAACAACAACAACAACAACAACAACACAAGTAGGAAAGGAAGTATGAACAAATGTGAAGTCATGTTCCCCTCCATTCCCTTGCTGCTAACACCGCCCATCACCACCGCCACCACCACCACCATCCTCCTACCTTACGCCACAGTACAGAAGGAACCATGACTCACCTCCCGGATCTGCCCCCCTCCCCCCCCTGTGACCTCTGACCTCTACACATCCCTTGACACTTTGATCGGTATTCAGAAACGCTTTGCTCTCTCACCACGACCATTTTCCAAGGCCACAGAGATGATTAGCGGAGTTTTCAAGAGTGTTTCTGTAGCAAATAAAGTATAAATCCTGTCACTCTGTCCCTAGAAACGTAAAAACACCGTAGAAAACTCGTGCAAAGCTAAGTAAAGTCTTTTCAAATAATGGAGGCGAGGCACAGAAGTGTTTGAGAATACGAGACCTTCCTTGGTGGTCATTCATTTTGTTCAACACGCATCTATACCACAAAAAAATAAGCATCCCGTAGTTAATCTTTTATCGACCTCTATTAATTCCAGGTTATTCTCTAGCACTGACTCGGACTGACCTCTTACAGCTGGCCTACCACACATGACTATCGGTTATGACCTCATTTCACCTTGTAGTCGTCACTAATGACCTCTTAACCCCTCACCATAACTTGTTCTCCTGACCCAGAGACCTAACCTTTCCTGCCCCCTATTCGTGAACTCCTGACCTTGACATGACCTTGTGACCCTTGTGACATATTTGGTACTGCCTCTATAAGACTTGACCTTAGTTCCATATCCCTGACCAGTAGTAGTGAATGTTGTAGTAGTAGTCGAAGTCGTAGTAGTAGTAGTAGTAGTAGTAGCAGTAGTAGTAGTAGTAGTAGTAGTAGTAGTAGTAGTAGTAGTAAGTGCATTGATGTGTTAGACATTAAAGGTTTCCTGCACGCAATATGTCATAAAGTTATATATTTCTACTTCCTGGCTTTGGTCTACGCCCTCCAGTCACACTCGCGTGCACGCCCACAAACCATGCAGGCGTGTGGGCGGCGGGGCAAGAGATTAGGGAGAGGTTGGCTTACCGTGGGTGATGATGTTGATGGTTTCATTATGGAAGTAGAAGAGGCTCATGAGGCAGCCCCACGCGGACAGGAGAGGCCGGTAGCCCGTCTCGATGTAGGGGTTGAACTGCAGGTGCTTGGGAAGGTCCTTGCGTCTGAGCAGCGCCTTTCTGGACCACAGGTGTAGCGAGCACTGCTTACTGCTCGAGTTCTCCTCAGAGACCAACGCGCCATTGTGAAACTGTGAGCAATTCTGGTCTCGACTGTCGGCCACTGTTCTTTGTCTAAGCTTACTTTCTGCTACAGCTGACGCCGCTGCTGATGCTGCTGCTACTCCCCCGGCCCCGGCATCGGCAACCCCGCCGGAGTCCTGCTTGCTCATGCCGCTCCCTGACATGCCGCCGTCACCCTCGCACTCACTGCCACGGCGATATCACAGTTGGCCCATCAACACAAACTAAGGGCGGTACCCGGTGCTGCGGCGGGAACGTGAGCACTTGTTACCCAGGAAAGAGGGACTGGGCGCGCTGTGTTGGGCGGCGAGAGGAGAGCGACACTGAGGCAAGTGAGCAGAGCCACGCGCACCTCGGCACTGTCCTCTCGTCTGTACCGCCGGCCGCTCCCTGCAGCCTGCCCTCCCTGTAGCTGCCACGACCCCACACCTGCTGCATACAATGATGCCCAGGACACCCCTTACTCGCAACACCGCTAGGAAACACAGTGCAACACCAGCCTAGCACACTTTCAGTCTCAGACAGGCGAGGAGAATACCGGGGACTTAACTAAATCCACTCTAACTGTGATAATACAACTCGAGCTGGCGCACTGCAAACTAACCTTTGTAGCAAAAACTCTACTGCTTAAAAAATTACAGAAGACTGAACGTAAACAGCCTATTAATTCAGAGAAACAAAACTTGGCTGACGTTGAGCCGAACTAAGTGGTGGCTGGCAACTGCTGGCATCAGTCAGCTGTTGGATCGATGCTGGGGAGAGGGTGCCAGAGACAAGCGCGCATGACGTCACTACGGTATTACGTCACTCACTCACTCACTCACACACACACACACACACACACACACGGGACCGACCAGCTGATAGACACCAAATATAAACACAGACTCATGCCAAAGACCCATGCAAGACCAGCCAAACAGATCAAACTTATTTCCTTCGTTTGCAGTCGGATTTGATCCTATCTTTGCGTACTAGTACTAACCAACAGCTGATCTACAAACACACACACACACACACACACACGCACACACGTTCATTGTAACTTAGTCGTGCAGTGAATATTTTCGTTTTTGTATTATTATTATTCTATCACACACTCTCACTCTGCCTCCTTCGATTTCTGTTAGGACGTTGCTCCGTCCTTCCTCTTCCTCTTCACCTCCCGGCTATTGTTTAATCTGCCTCCTCCCCTCCCTCCCTTTGTTGTCGATGGTAAGATAATGCCGGGAATTAACTCAGGAGAAGGAGGAGGAAGAGGGAAGAGTGGAATGCTATATAGATTAACAGACTAAACATGCTTGTATATAATGAAAATAAACTTTACTTAAAACTTTTAAAGGTAGCTCTCCTATATTTATCATGTGCCCGCTGCTGCTGCTGCTGCTGCTGCTACTACTACTACTACTACTACTACTACTACTACTACTACTACTACTACTACTATTACTACTACTACTACTGCTGCTGCTGCTGCTGCTGCTGCTGCTGTCACTCGTTAATGTCATTTCAGTTGACATTCGCACGCTAATGAATAACCGATGCATTCAGCTAGGCACGAAGTTTTGCAAGAACCATACCTTTAATCTTTTCCTCTCATAACCTCAGCAATATATTTTTAGATCCCTTTTGACACTGCATGTAGACTCACATACTAACTTTCTTTCATGGAAGCACTTGCGAGGCATATACTGTATATATTCACCCTTGGCAACTTTCCTGTAGATTTTTAATGATAGACTTAAATTATCGCGAACACATTAGTTATGACTTTCTTTCTTCTGTTAGTATATTAATAGCAAAGCGTATTTAGCCTTAGTTACGTTGTTGTAGGTGTTGAAACCAAGTTATGGTTTACACGAATGTTTTTGTGTTTTTTTTTCCTACTCGATTGATCCAGTTGGCGTTCTCTCTCTAAGAGGTTCGTAGGGGGATTTCCAGTCCTACGTGTCACGTTGTTGCCGTCTGCCTTCCAGCGCCTCGTGTGCCTCCACTTCATACGTCTCCGGCATGGACTGAATTGCTCCTACGTACCCCATTTTATATTGGTTTATACTATTCATTTATTGTTCGTTTGTCTATTTTTCTATATCATATTCCATTAACAAATTTCACATATTCCGTTGATATTGATCTGTTATCCTGTTTGGAAACCTGAATCTAGCAGCACGGGTAAAGCTCGAGGTGTGGCCTCTTTGAATCTCTCTCTCTCTCTCTCTCTCTCTCTCTCTCTCTCTCTCTCTCTCTCTCTCTCTCTCTCTCTCTCTCTCTCTCTCTCTCTCTCTCTTATTTTTCTTATACTACCTGCTTTAAAAATTCTACTGGTAATATGCTAATCCTCCTGCCTTGAATAAACAGACTTTATGGCACTATATATATATCAAGCATAATGACAGTTCCCATCGTTTATACTAATGATTCGCAACCTTTCCTAAGTTCATGAACCTTTTCCAGCAGCTTTCAAGACACTCATATACCTTAGCGCTAAGCTAGGCATGGTATTAGATCTGTTTCAAATATGGAAAAGATAGCTCCTCGGTCCTATATGATTCTTAGAGACTATAGTGCTAAACATATGATCAAACAATATGCCACCGTCTCAAGCAGGTGAGGCGAGAGGTGGGAGGTTATTTCTTTCTTTTTTTTTTTTTTTCTTTTTTTTTTCTTTTTTTTATCAGACCAAACTTCTTTAAAAAAAATATGTTCCTACTGTGCATTCTTACACACTGGCCATTCCAAGTAAATGTTACAGGACACAATTTTTCCTGAGGTCTTTAGCGTTTCTTTTTCTTTGGAATATAACAACATTTGCATCTTCCTAAATCGTAATTCTTAATAGGGAGGGCAATAGTAGAAAAGACAAGAACGGCTGACTGTCATGAAAGATGTGACTGGCTATGATTATAGGGATCCTTACTGAGCAGGTAAACATAAATATCGTCTTAGTGTTAGACTTTGAATTAAATAATGAAATAAAAATACTGAACATTATGGTAAGTATTGACGGTGTACACTAGATTGAGAGGATTTGAGAGTAAGCAATACATTACTAGATATATATTCTTTAATGAGACAGCTGGAAGAATAGTGAGGGATATATGGATATTAATCAAATTACTTTTCTGTCTCGATTCATCTCATGATTATGTCATAATGGTTCCCTTGTGCACTCCACACTCTCCGCGAGTGCTCTTTGCTCTTGTTGCCCTTGTTCTGCCACTGCAATTCTAAATATTATATAATTCATGGTTTTCTATTTTTAGACTAGCTGTTAGAGTCATGCATGCAGTAGCTGAAATTGTATAACATGTGGCTTTATATATGTAGTTAAACGAAAAGATGTGAAGATGTTGGAGAGAGACCCAATTCCTGCACTCAAATTATTTCAGTGGGTTGTTCGACTGTGCATCAATAACAACACACTGAATATACATTAATACATTTGAAGTTCCCTTTTACTCTATGCTAATAAGTCAGTAGGAGCAGCAAACAAGCTTGCCATGGATATACACCACGTGCTGCTTTGTTCACGCTATCCTCTCACAATTCATTTTGGTGTTCTAGGGAGTATAGCCTACTCTTGTTTATTTGTTTCATTCTGCCATGAAACATTTGTCAATAAAACTCCATGGCAATGGTAATAATTTACAATTTGAATATCACGCTGGGGTTCGGCCGACTTTACACTTTCAAGGACACTTTCAAGGAAAAATTAACAACTTACATTCTTTTGTAACATTCCACAGACAACGAACCAATAGCAGTTTGTCAATAGAATTTAATACAGTCGTTGATTTGCGTCAGAATTCTTTTCGGGAGCAATTTGGATGGCGTGACCGATTTTGTTCAATTAATCAATCATGGCGGCATACGCCGAGGGGCGCTTCACCTCGTCTACCCTATGGCGCCATTCCCGGCGGTCACGCCTCGCCAGTCCCCATGCAGGCTTTCTTCCCATACTGAGTAACTCCCAGCAAATGGCATCTACTTTCCGCAGCGCATGAACAGACTGTTTCATCCAGTAAACCCTCAAACACCCTGAACCTTGGTCTTGGGACTGGAAACCCAAGTCCCAAGGGCTTCGCCTCCACGTGCAGCGCCTCTAGAACCATTACCAGAACCACCAGTGACTCAGCAAAGATTACTGCATCATCTCAGTATTGCCGACAGATACTTCACAATGACTTCGGTCCACAACTCTGCCTAGTACCCAGTCCTTCTTGAGGTCGACATAGGCCACAAGCATCCCTTGTCGAAACCCATGTTGGCGCTTCACCAGTACGCCAAGCGCTAAGTTCCGGTCAGTTGTTGACTTACCGGACGTGAACCCTGCTTATTCAGGTCTCTGGTGTTTCAGCAGATGACACGGTCCCCATTCCCCTTCCAGACAGGGACGACCAACCCCTTTTTTTCCAGCCAGGAGGAATGGTACCTTGATTTTGTTCCCACTATGCCAATTCCTTCCCGGGTCCAAATTCTTGCCGCAGGAAGAAATTTTGACACGGTAGAGATTTGGGTGACAAGGACCCACAAAGGTGAAACATGAACAAGTTTTAGTTTCATGTTGATTGATGTAAAACATAATTTCATGTTACTTAATACACCATAACAATGCAAAGTTTACTCACATTGAGGTAGCTACCTCTAATATTCTTTGTCAGCCAGTTAACAATACTTCTCTGATTCCTTCGTAGTTAGAGATTATACAAAATCAACGTTATAATGAAGTTCAATATGATTAATATGCAATCATTGACTTTAAGTTATTTTCCGTGTTCTGAATAAATATGATTCTCTCTCTCTCTCTCTCTCTCTCTCTCTCTCTCTCTCTCTCTCTCTCTCTCTCTCTCTCCTTGCATTTTGAAAATGTGCCGTAAAAACATCAAAACACTATGTTCTATACGCACCATTACCAGCAGTAGATATTGCGCCAAACAATCAAACACTGACCCATCCTTCCATCTGCCTCTATCTCTCCATCATGTATACCTATCCACTCCTTGATTTAAGTAGGTAGAAATTTACCGTAAAAACATTAAAACGTCTTGACACCTTGACGTCCACCAGGATTAAGAGAATTCTCTTAATCCTGACGTCCACATCGCAGAGGTCAATAGAATGAGAAGCCACCAATAAGAACGTCTCTGGAACCTGCATGAACCAATGAGAACCGAGCTTACACTAGGAGGGGTCAGGCGCGCGCACACTCCAGCACGGCGGAATTTATTGATATATCGTCTGCTGAGGTTGTGAGAGGAGGAGGAGAGGACGAGTACGGGACGGGTTCAGTAACAATGAGAGTATCGTGAAGGTCATCTAGCTCAGGTCATCTTGGGGCACAATGGCCTCCAAGCCTCACCTGGTGCTGCTGGGTCACGTGGAGGAGCAAATTACCTCGAGGCAGCAGCAGCATCCGGGGGTTGCCTCCTGTACTGTCAGCAAGATCGGGGGCACTCCAGTAAGCTGTGAACAATTGCATGTCAATGTAGCTTTTTTCAGTACTCTCTCTCTCTCTCTCTCTCTCTCTCTCTCTCTCTCTCTCTCTCTCTCTCTCATGTATATCCAATATGTGGCATATTTTTAGGATTATTTTACTCACTGCTCTGTGTTGAATGGGAGCTTATATGTATTGAGAATTGAGTTATCTTTGTTGAGAATGTGCCCTCAAGTTATTGACCTAATTCATCTTTCAAGGTGGATCATGTGTAGTACCTATTTAGATGAGCTAATTGGCAGTCCTTGCAGAAATTAATCTCTTAACAATAGTAACTCCTTATGTACTGAATTACCATGCCTCCAAGATAATCAGGTTTTGGGAGCTGGTGGGAAGGAAGAAGGGGGTTTAGTGATAGGGAGATTGAATTTGAAAAAAACTTAAAAGTCTAGAAGTAGAAAACGCTACAATTGCAGAGTAGCAGTAAATAATAGCCAAGAGTCAAGGAATATCCACACCCCCTCACCTCTGTTACACAATCCTAACCTTTTGAAGTCACTAATCTTTTTGATTTGGAGGCCTCTCCCCCCCTATTCTCTTGTCCAGTGGCCCTCAAACTTTATGCCTTGGAAACCTTTCATGGATTCTGTGGCAAAAATTTGTACATGTTTGTCAAAAGCTGACTTAATTTATCAATATGAACAGGATTCGATAAAATTAAGAATGAAAGGGATGAAATCATTTGCATTTTAGGTAAGAGGGAGTGAGGAGGTTTCACCTACTTTGGGGAAGGAGTTGTTTTATCAATATTGGGTGAGGGAGTTGTAGGGGGTTTGTTAAATAACAGGAATTCCAAAAGGGTTCCTTAAGTTTTACAAATTTGAGAATCATTGCCCTATGGTATTCTAATTGGTAGAATTGTACTTTGAATCAATACGTCTCATCTTCTTTTTATCCTTTTTTATGCACATCAAGCTTAGTGACCCAGTGTGGAAAATCTCTAAATCATGAGACCAGTATATTGGAATAGGTTCAGATTGTGTCCATTGAGGATGTGGTTTACCAAAATGATACCATTGAACTACTTCCTGTTGCTTCCCAGGACTGGTGTGTGAGTGGATGTGAGACACCTTCCTGCAAGCGATGTGGGCGCAGGCAGTCACTGGTGATGCAGGTGTATGCCCCACTGGAGGGGGGAGTGCACCACCGCACACTCTACATCTTTGCCTGTGTGACACAGGAGTGCTGGAATCGCACACACAGGTGAGCTGGCGCTCAGTGTAGCACCAGGAGAGTTTTTTTTCCCTTATGCTTTTTAGTTAGTCATTGGTTATCATGTAGGTGTGAAAGTAGGAAGACAAAGGGATTGGTTCATTAATCAGTTAAAGTTAAAAACTAAAAAAATTAAGGGAATGCTTGTGGCCAAAAAACTGTGAGTGTAAGTCTTCATTTCTCCAGGTTTTCAGTGGGAAAGGTTATGTTTCTCATCACCATTGTCAGCACCATGTGACATTATTATTTCAACACTATAATCTAGTTCATTTGCACAAGTTTCTTCGGTATCCAGAGAATAGTCACAACAAACCAAAACCATTGAAGCCTTAGTGGTCATCTTGGTCTCTGGTCTCTGTGGTTATATTTCAGTCTTACTTTACCATGAGTGTACTGCCAAGGAGGGGTTTGAGCCACAGCCAGTTCCTCTCAGATCAGTTTGTCAATGTTTACAATGACATTCTTAAAACAAGGGAAGATTCATGACAGTAGGGAACACCACCTTTCTTTGCTCACTGTGCACCGCTCCACAGCTGGACCTGCCTGCGGAGCCAGATTCTGGACCCCACCTCTATCAGAACCTCAAGCCAGGCACCCAAGTCCCCCTCCTATAGCAGCGAGACGTGGTTCCAGGATGAGCAGGACTGGGGCAGCGGCAATGACAATGACGGAAACAGAAACGCAGACAACTTCAACTTGGGGCCGTCATCGTCTCAGCTGTACCTCGACAACATGGCCAAGACGACGAGTGGAGGAGGAAGTGGGAGTGGGAACAGTGACAACCTCAATAACATGAACTCCAACACTACCTCCATCACAGATGTTGCACAAAAGATGGAGAATAAACTGAACATTATTGAGGTGAGTACATTTGCAGAGTACTGACTGAGGACATTCTTTGTGCACTGATGTGTTTAGAAACAGTCACATTAGCTTATTCCCATCAACTGTTTGTTCCAAAAATAGCTGTAAATTCCTGTCCTCAATTTTTATTTTATTTTACATGTTCCAATCTTACCATTCTCCTTTCTCCTCCTTTCTTTCTTTATAGTTGATTTATTATGTCATCCTCCAATCCTCCTATTCTTAGCTTTCTTTCTTCCTTGACCCTATTTTTCTTTGTATCGTAATTTCACATCCCGATAAATGTTCTCATAATTTTAGGATAATGTTTTTCTGTCTTTATTTCTAAATATCAATGCTTTCTTCGCTAAGGACGATGCCAATGCTAATGAGGCGCTGTGCGGAGCCGTGGGTATTGTGGGGTGTGAAGGAGAGGGGACAGAGGCCACAGCTGTCATTGAGGGGCCTGAGGGGGACATGATAGCTGTGGACACGCCAGAGCAGCCTACTACGGACATCCCTGCACTGTTTAAGGTCAGTCAGCACATCACTGTTTCTAGTTTCTTCCTTATAATAAGTGTGCATATCAGTCTAATATTTCTGTATCATGAACTAAATCCATTACTGTTATTATCTCATCACTATAATGGTCATTCTTACTCTTGAGTAAAACTAATATTACCTCAGTGCATCTTCTTGGGTTGACTCTTAGATTTTGGTATCATTCTCCTAAAGATAAATTAAAGCCTTAAAAGAGACGAAATTATATAAAACCCAACCTCTATCCTACCTGTGAGGAAGACATCACTGTATTGCTGAGATTAGACATCAGCATGCATGATACATACACACATTTACAATAACTGAATGCAATAATTGTACTCACATCTGACTTATGTTCCATGTCCTACAGGAGGCAACTCAGATTGACGCCAATGCAGATGTATCTTTCATCCCCTTCTACCTGGTGAGTGAGGCAGAACCCGCTGAGGACCTGGCCTTCTCAGAGCATGAGAGGGAGCTACTGGTCCACTACACCCACAACACGGGACATGACTTCAGGGAGGAGGTGGGTGGTGGAATGTTTCCAGACAATTCTGGGGGAAAAGGAAAACAGTTCTAAGTTGGAATCACCTGTGGATTTTCCTTTTCTTTTTAATTCAACCCATTTAGGTTTGGGATATCTTTATTTTTAAATGTGAATTTATACATCAGGACAGAGGATAAATGTGATACATATTCATAACCTCAAAAATTCATCTTTTGAATGTTAGCAAGTTTTAATTATCATATATTGAGTATCTCTAGACATGAAAGTTTCCTTTCTGACCTTATGAGTTGTGTTGCAGGAGATGGCTGGTGGTGGGGAAGGGAAGGGAGACGGAGTCTATGAGAAGGACGTAGCCACTCATGGGGATGTCTTCCTTCACAAGTTCAAAAAAAGGATTTCCAGGAGTCCACAGCAGGTGATGAGGTAAGATTCCTTTTCCTTCTGAACACCTGCAAGATCAGTCTGAACACCTGCACGATCAGTATTAAATGTCAGTTATCTCACTCTAAACAGAAGTCTGTGAATCCAGACATGATGTTCATTCTAATAGTACCATTTCTTTTACCACCAACAGTTCTACTATTTTTAAAACTACCACTATTATTATTGTTATTATTACAGCAAAGAGGAATATGAAATAGCAACAGCAGCAATTCACTTTTCAAAGTACGGTCATCCTTTTACAGATACTGCCGAGAGGAGGGAGCCGCACCACTGTGGCTGAGGCCCCCAGGACCTGGCGAAGGGGTAGGCAAGTGTCAGCACTGTGGAGGAAGCACCATGTTTGAGCTCCAGCTAACACCACAGCTGCTCCTTCACCTGCGTGTGTCAGGAGTGCAGGGAGTGCCATTGGAGTTTGGCACTGTGGCTGTGTTTACCTGCACTGCCTCCTGTTGGGATGACAAGGATACTGTCAGACAGGAAGCCTTAGTAGTCCAGTGTGAGGTGATCTGAATGTCCTGCCTCACCACCACTGCTGCCACCACCTTCACAGGACACCAAGTCAAGGTCACTCAGGCACTGGAGACCAGGTGGCTCTCACCTCACGTCTCACATCACTTTGTGTCCACTCCAAGATGGATGTGGATTAAGGATTTAATATAAATAATTGGTGCTTAAAAGTCCGATTAATATTATGCTTATGGAACACTCAGAATTTTGCCATTAATCTATTGAAATAATCAGTGATTTTCACATCTTTTATAGCCAGGCTAAGCTTCTGGCAGAAGTTTTCAACAGCATCTTTCACCTTGTGTTGTGCAGCTAAGCCAGCTGTTCTTTCTTGCATAGGTACATTTTACATGCTACAGTATATTATAATATTAGGAAAGATAACACAGGACAAAGTGATGGAGCCATTGCCTGTGAACCACCATTGTTGGAAACACTAAGCTGACACACAGGCCAAATATTTCCCATTAAGCCTAAGTTTTGGTTCCTTTATACCTATTTTTAATAAACTTTATTTTGTTTTTAATAATATTTAATTTCAACAAAAGTAGCCGACAAATCATAAACTCCACCACACGCACTTCCACATTACTAAGTACTTCACTCTCGCCATCCACTGTGCAATATATACACTTGACACCTTCACCATATCATCAAAATCTCAGAGATTCCCGTTTGTCCCAATACTCAATGTTCCAGACCTGTTTCTATGTATACTACAACTAGGGGAGGCAGTGCAATAGCCATGTGATATTGTAAATTTGTGCAGTACTACATGATATTCATTTATTTCATTACTGGTATTAATTTTTCATAGACACTAATTTAAAGAATGTTTTCATTGATGGTACCTTTTGTATGTAAAGATATAAATATGAATCCAGAGCATGTGATAGGGTAAGAGAATTTGCATGGAGGGTAAAAGGCAGAACTTGAGTGATATTATGAAGCCAAATACAGTGAGCTTAATGTTAAAAGGATAAGAGTTGAATAGAGTCTATAGAAACATATTTCACTCATGATCTTCCACTCCAAAATTAGAATAATGGAAACATGAATCCACTCAATATTATCCACACAAGCCACACCAGGAATACTCATTGGAAAATATAACGCTTGCAGAGATTACAATGACAAGTAATGGCAGTGTATTGTGTTCATTGGTAGAGTGTTTTTACCAACATGATACATTAGGAATGGTTTATCTTGTTATTTCCTTCATTTTATTTTCATATCAAGCTACATCATTAAGAAAACACTCCGCTTTCTATGACAGGATCTTGTGACATAAATACTAATTTTTTTCCCATCAAGAGTGTGGTCCCCTGGCGGCCGAGATGACCAGTGGTTTGCCTTACACAAAAACACATTCTACACTTTTGCTTTGTGTGGGAAGATTTGACTCCACTAGATGCACAGCTTGGTGAGCATTTTGTGATTGACAAATCCAGCCTTATAATGTAATGTTTTCCTATTAACAACAGTGTATAAATTTCACCCCATTCTTGTGTCAGGCCAACTGATGCACCTTTCTCACTACTTCATTTTGACCATTTATCATTCATAAGACACACTGTGCAATTCCACTGTTCAGTTAACTTCCTGAGAATTCCAATGGTAAGCATCTGTTGTGTGTGTAGCAAGGAGGCTCCCTGGCGTGGGTCTGTTTGCTTGGTCGTAAAGTGTAATGTTCCTCCCAAACCCTGTTGCATTAGGACCGAGAGTGTGTCTGGGGGATCAAGGAGGATTACTAAGAACCATCCATTTTCTTCTCTGCCATTTTAAGCTTTCTTAGGGAGACTAGTTGTAGCTTAGCTTTGCTCTAAAGGTGCAGAGAGAGAGAGTGATTGAGAAAGAGAGAGCACTTCCTGTATTGGTAATATAGTTATGATAAGTGTTATGTTTCTCTCCATGTATGTTTAAGGTCCTAAAAGACTTGTGTTTAGTTGCAAATCAACTTTGTGAATTCAACTATTTCATGCGCCTGGAAGAAGTGTTCGTTTGAAGGTTAGTGAAGGAGTACATGGGATACAACACAAATACACCACAAGCATAATCGTGTCTCCAAGGTATGCAGTCAGCTGAAGTCAAAAGTGGAGACTATTGCCTTCTGAATAACAAGGCTTGAGAAACTTATGCCATGTGTTCGTGAAAATCAAATAACTTTGCTCATTGTCACCATCACTGTAGAAAACATCCTTGTGATTTGCTACCTGAATTTGAACAATTTTCTTTCTTATGAACTGTGAAGAATATAAAATGATGCAATAAGAAATTTCCTGATCAGATACTGGTATTTTGTAAACACAAAGTGTACAAATGTGAAATTCTCATCTTTTATACACAGGAAGAAATTGGGAGATAATGTGTCTCATAACTATGTGTTATGTGGTGTGTGTATGTGTGTGTGTGTGTGTGTGTGTGTGAGAGAGAGAGGGGCAGCCCCTGTTAGCATGCTGCCACACCTTAACTTAATGCACATCTTGGCCAGTATTTTTAGTCATCTGTTCACTCTTACTTGTAAGATGTAATTTTCAGTTCAATCCAGGTTTTTCTTTTATTCTGTGTATTGCTTTGTTGATGACGTCTGATACAGTATTTAAGGCAGTGTGTAGCATTGTTTGGAATATGACTGTGGCTCTTTGCATCATCTCTCACTGCTAATTTACAGCTTTTAACACTGCTAATTTTTTCCTTCATGAATTTGATGCTCCAATTCGCAATTTCAGGGTTTTAACTGAGACAGAACTACACACTCCTCATTGTCTTTCTATCTAGATGGCTTGAGCAGTTACTCTCTGCTTGATGATGATGATTATAATGACAAAGTTTCCTCAACAATGTTTTCTCGACTCAAAAACTATTTTACTACTGAAGATTTGGCAACAATTTTTTGAATAAAACTAAAATAATCTTAAAAATTTTGTACCATTATATGATGCATTCATGCCACTTAAAACTTTAGGTGAACAAAAATAGCTTAAAATATGCTTATACATGCTAGTCATATATGCAGATGATCTTTATATAAAAATGTTATTTAGCACTTGAAGCAATAGTCGATAGTTCATGGGTTAGCGTAGGAATGGTGGGAGAGTTGCAGGTGTGAAGTTTACTAATTATGGAAACCCCAAATATGTGGTGTACCTAAACACCCACAAAGATTACTGCTGTTAAGATCCTTAGAGAGAGAGAGAGAGAGATTGACTTGAGAACCTATAAGAGACAGACAGACAGATAGTTTGTTCACTGTATTACACTTGTTTCTCATAGATCAACAAAGTGTGCATTGAAATAGCAGGTAATTCAATGTGGCGAGAGAGAGTAGGTACAAGCAACACTGGTATTAATAGGAAAATAGGCATCCTTATGTAAAAATGTCTTCTCGCCATCTCACTCACGTTTTGTTCATGGCCAAAGGCTTGTCTGTCTGTCTGCCTGTTCCCAAAATTCAAGTCAACATCACCACCCAAGTGTTTGGTATTAAAGGAATCACCCATTGGCCAATAAATAGCTGAAGACAACAGAAGGTGTTGCTCCACCATTTGTTATGAGGGAAGGACTAACTCTCCATCTACACTACAAATTTATTCCTTTAATGTATACTAAGAGAACACCCAAAGTATATTTATTCACTGACACTTTGTTTTGGGGTGCAGGATGAAGCCGAGAAAGGGGCTTGTATAGGTGATTCAGCTTTCTCTGTTGGGTTAGTTCTTAGTATTCAGGCTTCATAGTACCGCCGGGACTGTAACTCTTCCCCGTATGGGTGAGCTCACAGATGAGATGGAGATGTAAGCTTTTCTCAGTAGTAATGTTGGGCTCAATAAACGACTGTGATAACCCAATCTGGTTCTTCTTCTTACCCATTTCCAGTACATGGTCACTGGCTTCTATGAGTGACTGCCGTGCCACTCTCAATGTTGTGCACTACTGACCTGTTGTATAGCTGCCCTAGCACTGATATCTTTCTCATGAATCATGTCTATGGATAGAATGAAAATCAATATCAACAGCTTCACAATGAACAATAACTGGGGACAAATACTGTTTTTAATTTGAACCATTTTGTGTACCACATCACTGCTTAGGAAAACAAAATGAGAAGAGCATGTGGTCAATTATGATTCATCTTGGGAAGCTCAACTTTTAAAAGGAGCAGTTTGTTTTCCATCTTTAAAGAGTACAAGTTGGATCTATACACATCATAATCCTTTGGCCTAGATAACACTTACCTAACACAGCATGTAACATAACATAAGAAAATATTTGTTTAGGGTCAGAGAGGTTCTCAATACAAATCTTGACTTCTAACTGATACTCAGAAATCAAAACATTATTAAATGTATCAGAACAATGTACCATTCATAAGGGTAGAAAAATATTATCACTGACATGCATTGAAATCCAACCTATTCTTTCACCTACAATACTTCAAAGAGGAAAACTAAGTGAATATTAAAACCCATGTGTCATAAACCACTTCATTCCAAAGGTCAACATTGCACAAATATAATCAATTCACACAAGTTCGATCAATACATTTACAACTCTTACTTCAAACATCTTATGACTATCTCTGCCTGCATAACTACAAGCCACAAAATACATACGTACATACTTTTACTGTAACTGAAATTTGACACTTTCTCTCTCTCTCTAAAACCAGCATAAGAATGATTGAAGCAATAGTACTAACGAACATCTATTCACCACACAACAATATGGACGGAACGCATTGTTCACTAAATCTCAGGTACGAGGGGAGGGAATCAAAATTAGTTATCACAATCACAAGGACAAGGAAAACTACCTTCAATGCTTCACAACAACTTGCCACTTTCACTCTCACATTATCAGCAACAAAAATTGAAGACTTTTCTTTTATCTTGATTAGTTTAGCAGGTTTTTATGTTTCTTATTTTTACTGGAACAATTAATAAATATACTCAATACATGCTGAAGTGCTAACACCTAATCATTTACTGTGCCTGTACCTTCTAACACTGACTTAGTATTCCTTATATGTAAAGCATGTATGGTACCTAAAGCAGTCTGCCTACTGTTCCTTACTGCTATGAACACAATACTGATGACTGTCATGGAAATCAAGACATGGTGCTGCAACATCACAATATCAAATTCATCAGAGAGCAGATCCTCTCCCACTGTGAGCCACACTGAGCTCACAAGCTTTAGGTATCACAGTGAGCACTGCAGTGACTGAATCACACTGCCACCCAGTTCCTCTGTATTATCATGGATGGATTTTGAAACTTATAGTCAATACAGAAAGAAATGTTGCCTTTCCCTCTAAATGTTGATAAATATAAGACATTTTCCTTAGTACAGGAATCGGCTACATCCCCTGAACATTTTCTATCTGGTGATATCGTCAGTAAAGATATTCACAGTGTACTGAAAAATGTCATGATTTTCAATATTATGCAGCAAAAGACTACCCCCTGAGATGTAATGGTAATTCAGTTATTGCAAACATCCACCACCCACAAACAGTATGATAAACCTTACAACCCCTAAATGCTTCAACACTTCATGCATCTGAGGGGCTCTGGAGTTGCCCCACACCTGCATCATCTTTAAACTCTGCTTCTCTTGGCATACAAAACTGTGGCTGCAAGAACACAATCCTTTCTTGACACCAAAAGTACATCCTGGACTGAGAGTTTATAACAAAACTAATAAATGCATACAAAATCCTCAAATCCCATTAATTCAAGTTTCTATATCTAAGTGGATTTCTTAAAGACTAGTATGTTGAGATCACTCCCCATACTGTTCTCCTACAATTTAGTTAGTTTCTCAATCAAATCAACATATTTTTATTTCTAATGACAGCATTCTTTCATTCACTGAACTTAAAAATATCTTCATAAAATGAAAATGACTTGTACTTCATGTCAAATTAAAAGTATGATTTGCACTGTAATAATACCCAACACAATAACAACTACTATGTACAAAACAAAAGATAAGTAATACACACTTATACCTTCCTCTGTAAAGGAGGATAGGCCAGACAAGGTGGGATCTCTATACAAACATTCACCATCACACTTCCATCCATTAACATTCCCTCACATCATCTCCTCTAAGGGGGGGAGACCAATCCTCACAACCACATTGTGCCTGTGCAGTGGTCAGATGTGCAGCACACCATGCAGGTTCTTTCTGCACAAGAGCCTGACACCGGACCCACCTTTACATACACTACATCTCTGCTGCACCACAACACACCAGTCTCATGACCCACCTCTCACCTCACTGAATGACTGGACCAGATGCAGGTCAACATTCCACTAAGGCCCTTGACATCAGGTCAAATCCCACAAATAAATATCCATAACATCCACAATAAATACATAAAACATTTCTATAATAGCTAACTCCTACAAAATAAATTAATAAAATGCATAAAATATCTGGTCAATTAAAACTTTGGAAATTTATACTCAGTGTAAGTTTGTAAGAACTTAGCAGCACAACACCCAGCTAACTCATAAAAATGTCCATCGTCAATGAATAAATTAATATGCAAAAGTGTACCGTAGGCCGACACACACATCCTCCTCCTCTATGTGGCACCTCACCTGCCATCCTTGAGTGCCACAACACACTCAGCCCTGTGGTCCAGCAATCTCACTCTCCACCAACATCCGGATCAGATCCTCTTCGGCCTCCCAGCTGTCCCTGTCCTTATCCACGTCCAGACCACAACTCTGCTGGTCTTCCTTCAGGCGACTGGGGACCACCTCACCACCAGCCTTCCTCACTATGCTGCCTCCTTCCTCTTTGGGAGACTTGATAGAAGAAGCCCTGGAAGATGACCTAGAGGTTTGCTTGCTGTCCATGTCATCTTTGTGTTCCTTTACATGTTTCTGAGGGCTGTTGCCACTTGTCTTGACAGAAGCCACCTCTTCCAAACTAATTCTTTCATCAAATGAATTTTGAGAACTTAATAATTTCTTGCAAGTGGAGTCTTTAATACTGCTTCCTGAAGAGTTCTGAGTGGATGTGGAAGACTCTGCCAGTGTGGGTGAGGCAGATGCAGGGGACGAGGCATGGGAGCACTGCACCTCCATCAAGGACACCTCAGAGCACAAACTGTCTTGGTCATTGTCCACCAGTACATCCTGAGAAAGCTTTGCAACTTTCTTCTCTGGGGTTGTGAACAAAGAGGAAGGAATGCTTGGTGATGGAACTGTAGATTTGTCTAGATCTTGTTGGAGGCTGTGAATTAGAGCCTTGTACTGCTTATATTTGGTTTCTGACAGTTCCTTCTGTTGGCTTGTCAAAATGCGCTCAGCCTCACTCAAATACACAGAACCCTGACGCACTCCTGGACTCTGGGACACCCGGGATAGGAAAGTTCCACTGGGAGGAGTCACACCCATCTTCACTTCCCCTAACTGCAGTACAGTTTTAGGAGTAGAATGTTTGGTTGGTGAAGATGCAGTGCTGAATGAGATATCTGAGGCACTGGACCTCCTCCTGACAGGTGTGCTTGTGTAGGACCTGCCCTCATCCAGGATAGAGAGCTCAGAGAGGACATCAACTTTCATTCCTGAATGTTGTGTCCTGCATGACCTAGATACCTGCCTATGCTGCCCTACTCCCTCCTTTATGTGTAACTTTGCAGCAACAGATGAATCGTGACTTTCTTTAAAGGAGACGTCAAAATGAGATGAGTCAAGATTTGAGGTCTTTGGGAGATTTCCTGTTTTCCAGTTGTGAAGACAGAGTTTCCTAAGCTGGCTCTGCAACCACCTGAAATTGATCATAAGTTCTTCACAAGCAGGACTTAGTGCCTAATATGAAGTTAATATTACCTATCCCCCTTTCATATAAATAAAAACATGGAGCATGAAATGAAAAGGTAGTGATTGACACAATACACCTTGAATACATTTATCAATAGCCTTGCAAATTATATATAAAATCATGTCATTAGTAGGAGGAGAGCACACACCTGAGGCGCCCCTGCTGTGCCCCAAACCATGCCTCCGGGTCCTGGTGGAGGGCTGGGCCGGGGTGTATCAGGCAGGGGGTGAGGAAAACATGGGAGGCAAGCAGCTCCACAGTCACTTCAATGCTTTCCCCGAGGCCACACAACATTGCCTGCACCACACCCCAGGAACAGTGGTGAGGAAAACAAAGCCACTGATATTAGCATGATGACACTGAGTAGACTTCACACACATCTCTCTCTCACATTCTTCCTTGTATAAAAAAAAAGTGTTACTCAATTATCCAGTACATGTGAGTCTTGATCTAGACATTTTTTCTCACAAGTACACGTTTTCTTACTTTAACTTCCATTTCTGGGAATAAAACATTTAGAATTTTGCCTCAAAAATAGAAATACGCAGTACATTTTGAAAATTCAAATATTTCAATTCACGAATGTTTTTCAAGTAATACAGTACAACCAACTCACTCATGAATCATAAACACAGACTACAGTAAAGTAAAAAAGTGTGTAGACAGTTCACACAGCAAGTCTTCCCGTGCCTCACACGTACCTTGAAGTTTTCTTCCAGAGCAGCAGTAGTCTTACCAAGCTCCTTCACCTGTGCTGTGTACTGCTGTGACAGCTCCCGATGGCTGGCCTTCTCAGCTCTCTTGGCTCGGTAGGCAATCCGCAGTTGGTTGTACTTGTCCTATATCAAAGGTGAGTCAGTCAGCGTGCAAGTGTGTTTTGTTTGCCTTGGAATTAGTAAAGTAATAGTAATGGCCACTGCAGCCAATGCATGGCCAAAGCTCAGGGAAGAAGGAATATTTACCACAATACCCTTCCACCTCTTCCTACACTAGACAAAAATATTACAACATGCAACAAGATCAATGTTGTAATATCATACAGCAGTAAAATATAAGAAAAAACATAAATGATCATAGCCAACAATGTTTCACAAATATATAATTCTACACAGCCGGTCACAGCAGCATCAGCAGACCAGTGCAAGGTGCTGTGGGGAGGTTGGAGAAGAAACAAAGCAAACACATGCTGGCCAAAACATAATTAATCACAAGAAATATATAACATGTAAAGATATACCAAAAAAAAAGTGACCAAAAAGAATGACTAATGCCACATTGAGGTGAAAAAACAGTAGAAAAACAAAACAGAGGGAAAGAAATGTATGGTTGACAGGTGTGGTAAGGCTGTCTCTCACCTGGAGCTGCTGGTTGGCCTGGAGAGCCTCTCGGACCTCATGCTGTAGGCTCAGGATACGCCCACTGCTCTCCTGCTCCCCCGCCTCCAGCAGCCGTGCCCGCAGCTGTTCCTGCTGCACCTGACCCTGCATGTGCAAGAGCAAACAATTTTTTTTAATGTCTCTTTTGTGGAGTTTGATTTTTTTTCAGTTTTACTTTATTTTTCTTACTTTTTGGTGTGTGTGTGTGTGTGTGTGTGTGTGTGTGTGTCATATAGATCAATCTACTGTACTGACAAACATTACGAGTCATGACCTACCCTGAGGTGAGCCACAGTGTTGGCCCAGTGGTGGTCCCCCCCTGAGGCAGCCTCCTTCTCCCCCTTGTGATCATGAAGGGAGGATGCACTCTCCTTGGCCTTCATTGCTTCCAACTCTTCCACTGCACTCTAACAGACACAAATTAGTACTAATAACTGAACTGAAGAGCAAGGTTTATTCTCATCCACAGTAAATAAAACTTATGTCCAAACAATCTGACATCTAATTATATAAGAATAAAAAAATACTTATTCATAAATACACAAGTAGTAACTGCATATGTACATGATGTGTAAGCAATCAGTACAGAATCTAAATAAACTAAATGAAAATAGTGTATGTATTAGTACTTAAAATATCAATAGGTAATTACATACTTTTCTTGCCTCTGTCTCCTTAAGAAGTTGTTCCTCAACCTTCTTCAGATCATTCTGCAGTGCCTCAATCTTCCTCTCTGTCTCTACCAGCCTCTCCAGGAGGCTGGCTTGGCTCTCCTGGGCAGCCTTGGCCATCACTGACTTCCTCTCTAATTCATTTTGCAAGTTTGTCTGTTCCAGCCAGCGTTTCTCCTTATCCTCCTGGAGGGAAGCCACCTGCTCCCTCAAACTCTCAGCCTATTGGGAAATTTAATCTATTTATTATGGGTTAGTAAAAGATATAAATGCCACTACTAATGAAAGCCCATACTATGATAAAAGTGACAATAGACACTACCACTAAAAATATATGAAAAGGGAAATGTAGAAATACCATAACGTCTAAAAATAAAATAAAAAAAGCACCAAATTATATAATGTCATTAAAAATAACACCAAATTCCAAACAGAAACAATCACAGAAAAAAATGTAGCTAGAGACAGCAAAGAAGCTTGTATCCTCACCTCCCTCCTGGCAGTGTTGATGGCAATGCTTGAGGTGTACTCCAGACTCTCCTTCTCTGCCACAGCCTTGTCCCGCTCCACAGTGCGCTGGTGAGCCTCCTGCCACCCTCGCTCCACCTCATCCTGACCACAACACATCACATTCACTCTACTCTACTATCATAAACATATATTCTCCTTCTTTTCTTTCACATCTAGGTTTCCTTTAAGCATCAGGGCCAGTATTAACAGAGATTCTTAAGTATGCAACTTTTTCTTCAACCAATTTCTTGTCTTTAAATCCCTCTTAACTTATTATCTCACCACCAGTAAATTTGAAGCTGCTGATGAGATACTGGCTGAAGTACAACACCAATTCTGGGAGGTTAGATTTTAAGACTAGAAATTCATTGAAGAAAAAGTTACACACAGTACTTAAGAATCTTTGTTTATATGGGCCCAGGGCAAGGACTTGACCTCATAAATCTGACCATCCTCTATATCCCACAATACAAAAGTTGAGTGTCTCAGGTAAGAGTATACACAACAACATAACACACACACTGATGAAAGACAAGTGTGCCACAGTACTGTATCACGCCTCACCACACACATACCTGAAGGTTTCGAACTCTCTCCTTGAGGCGGTGAGTGAGGCGAGAGCTGCCGATGGAGTCTGAGAGGCTGAGGGAACTGTCCTCCCGTCCATCCTCCAGGGACCTGCGTCACACCCATCCATGGAGTCACTTTACTGAGTCGCCCTTACTCATTCTCTTTCTCTCCACGAGTCACCAAGAAATACATCTGTCAATCTGTCTATTTCAGTGCTTTCAACCTGATCAATCTATTCAAAGTAAGTCATTTAGTGACAATGGAAATGAGAATAAGATGAAACTGATGAAAAATTATGAAAGCAAATGAGAGAACAGAAAACCAGAACTAGGGAATAAAAGAACTAGGATAAACAACAGATAAGAGAGAACAGAAACAATGGAAGGAATGAAGAGAAGAGCAAGAAAATAAACAAGAACAAGTAAAGTAAAGCAAACTTACTTGACTTTCCTGTGCAGGTTGTCCTTCTCAGCCTCCACCCTCTCCAGCTGGTCCTTGACGGAGTGCATGTGGCCACTCAGGTTCCTGGAGACACTCACCACCTCCTGAAGCCGGGCTGCCAGACAGTCATTCTCCCTCACCAGCGACACAATGCGCTCCTGCAGTGCCTCTTTCTCTGACTCTAAGGGACCACAAAGTCACACCAACATCATACTTTGTTTTCAAGTCATATATAGATTTGTCTTAAGACTGTATTCTCCTGTTTTGATGCCTATTTTCACTATAATAAATGTCAATGAGGTTTTAAAAGGTGTTTCCATGATTTTAGTAATCATTATATGAATTATAAGTGAATGATTACTGAAGAAAACAAGAAACCTGAACCAATAATCAATGTGGTCTTTGTGAGTAGTGTTTATAAACCTATCTAATAACACAAGTATCAGATACACAATGGAAAAGTTGATTATACTAATATAAAAATTCTGCCTAAACAAGGAAAGTTGTACGGAAACATGTACTTCATAGAAATATACACATTGTTCAAAATAGTACGTTAAGGAATCTAGTTTTAATACCAATTTATGATTGCCACCCACAACAATAACACAATCTTGGCACTCACCTGCCTCTTGCAACACTCGAGTCCTGGTTTCCTTTTCCTTCCTCAGTGCAGCATCAAGGAGCCTCTGTGTATCAGGATCCAACACCACACTGCTTCTCTTCCTCTTCTCCCTGGCAGTCTCATTCCTTCTGTCTGGCGAGCCTTTCCTGCTGGATGCACTGCTGCCACTGTGCTGGGAAGTGTCCTCCTGCTGGCTCCTACTGCTTCCTGCTTGGTCTAGTGAGAGAGATGCTGATCTTGACTGATCCTGAGGTACTGATGGCAAAGGTTGACTGAGGCTTGAAGGCTTTGTGGAGTGTCTACTCTCAATTTCTGACATTCTTGAAGTGTCCACAATCTCCTTTGGCTTTCCATTTTGTAAGGTGTCCCTAGCTGTGTCTCCTGGGATTTCTTTGAAGACTTTACTACCTTTCTTCAGTTTAGCTTCTGTGGTTGTGGGTGTCTCATCTTCTGGAACCCGAGGTACATCGCTGCCTGATGAGCTTTCTGCATCTTCCTGTACCTCTTCACCTTTACGCTGTGCAACATGCAACTTTTTCTCAAGGGAACTGTTCTGGTTGATCAATATTTCTATTCTCTTCTGCTGCTGTTGTATGGATGACTTGAGGTCCTGGTTCTCCTGGGAAAGCTGAGTCAATCTGGCATCAGGTTCTACAGAGGCAGCAGGCAGTGCAGCTGAGGCAAGTTTTTCCCCTATGTTTTGCATCACCCTAACGTTCTCCTCCATGATTTTGATAAACGCTGACTCTCGGTTACTTTCTGAGGTCTTTGATAACAGCTTCAACTCACTCAGACTACTGGCAATCACTTTACTCTGCGCCACTAGAGCCTCCAACTGCTGCACCTGTGAATGCTTGCTGGGGCCTGAGGATGCCTTACTGCTCTCTGTTGAAATCGTTCCACTTCCCTTCCTGCTTGACACTTCAGGAGTATCACCAGATTCTGCCACACTCCTGGGAGAAACTTCTGAATGCTGACTGGCCTGTGCATCTTCTCTCGGAGTCCTTATCAGACTCATCTTATCGTCATCTGTGCTAATGTTTTCATCTGAACTCAACATGTGTAGAGGGAGATCCTTGAGATGAGGACGAGAAGCAAGAGGTTCTTCAGCAGTGACAGGAAACACAAACCTTCCATTACTCTTATCAAGGTAGTCTTCATTTCTCTTGGTAGTGACGGAGGGCAGGGAGATGGTACTGTTTGGAAGGGATGGTTTGCTTGCACCAGAGGCTACTTGTTTATTGGGAGAGATGGATAAACACTGCAATGCTGTGGTGGTCTGATCCACTAGTGATGTTACACTGATTTTGTTTAATTTAGTGCTGGTGTCACCTTCCCTCTCCCTCTCTCCATCAAGAGCGTCTGTCTGGCAGCACATTTCAGCCTTATCTGTCTTGGCTACCTGGCTTTGGTCACTTAGCTTCTGTGTCAACGTCTGATTGAGATCACTGAGGATTTGTATTCGAGCTTCCAGTCGGGTGCTCTCATAGTCCCTCTCAGAAGCTTCATTGCTCAGCTTAAACTCAAGTGCCTTCTTTTCTTCCGTAAGTTTGTTTACCTTTTGCTGCAGCCTGTCTAGTTCCTTCATGGTGGTGCTGTGCTCAGTCAGACTCTCACCCATGGAGGATACACTCACTTCTTCAAGTGTATTGAGGCTCTTTTGTGTCCTTGGTGAGTCTCTCTGGCTGGTCTCAATGTGCCTCTCTTTCTCAATGATGTTCACCAACTGCTGGTTCTGCTTGGTTAGGCGGTCAATTTCAGCTTTAAGGGAATTTATTCTGTCCTCTTGATGAGATGAAGACTGTGGCATTCTTTCTGTTGCCTCACTAGTGATACCCTCAAGTTCACCACCAGTTTCTTTATTCCTCTGTGCAATGCCTTCCATCTTTGGTGATGATGTTAATACTTCAGAGACCTGACTATGGTCCTCTCTCTCCTTTGCCTGGCTTCACCAGTTTGTTTTGCCTCCCTTTCACTCTCCCTTAGTTCTTCATTGGCTTCATCAATGCAAAATGTGACACCCTTGAGGGACTTTGGTCTCCCGTGGTCCAGATCTTTGTCTTCATCGAGAGAGATCTTAAGTGACTGGTTCTCTTTATCCAAGGACTGAAGTTTTGCCTCAAGTGCCAATTTTTCCTGATCAACCTTAACTATAGACTCACTTGTCATGCCCAGAAGGAACTTGTGCAGCTGTTGGTTCTCCCTTACAAGTTCCTGAATTGTAGCATTGATGGAATTGATCTCACTGCTGAGGCCGCTGTCCCCCAGGCCGGGTATGTCAGCTTCATCCGTCTGCAGCTCAGTGATCTTGTCGTCATTTTCTATGCTCTCCATAGTCAGACTTGGAAATTCATCTTGGTTTTCATTGATCATGCTGAGATAAGTCTCCTGTGAGTTGCTCTTCCTCCTCAAGTGGCTCTCTTCCTCATAACTCTTGCTCCTTGCTTTATACTTGCCATGCTTTGACTTGGATCGCCGCACCTCACCCTCCTCCAAACTCTTGCTCTTGGTCAGTGGCGAGAGTCTCTTCTTGGGTTCGTCAAACTGCACGGCCTCAAGCTCTCTCTGCATGGCCCGGTGTGCTATGAGGGACTGCATGCGGGAATCCAGAGCCTGTTTCCTTGCCATAATGTCATCGATCTCCTTCCTCAGTGATCTGGTCTCCTTCATCAGTGGGTGGTGAAGGCCCTCCTGGCCCTGGAGGCTCTCTGGCTGATAGCTTTGGTAACCCAGTGCAGTGTGGTGAGGTGAATGATGGTCCTCACTCACCCTTGGCACCAGGAGAAGTGGATCAGTCTGATTTATGGTATCTTTCTTGTGAACTCTGGAATCAGCACCACATGTCAAGGAGCCTGGCACATGGTCTGTACTTCTGCTGTTTGACGGGCCATGAGATGTATAAGGGGGCACTTTCCTGAGGGACTCCTGATGAGGTTGACGAATTACCCTGGCATCAAGAGTGGAGTCAGGGCCAGTGCGAGGGGTGTGTGTGAGACCATTGCTGCATGTGGCACCCTCCCTACCATACATCCCAGCACTGTGAACTGGGGAGGGTGTGAAAGTAATGCTTCTTCCTTCATGACTCTCAGCTAATGTGGCATCTTTGCTGGGGCTGAGAAGATGGGGCTGTAGGTGAGGCTGGGAGGGAGATGCTGTGGCCTGCTGGCGGGGTGAGGAATGGTGCAGTGCTATGTTGACGTCCATCACCCCACTCTCTGGCCAAGGAGAGCTCAGTGTCTGCTGGTGTGGTAGTGGTGGTGGTGGTGGTGGTGGTGGTGCATCAGGATGTAGTGATGAGCTAGTTACTTGTACTTGAGGTGTTGAGGCCTGGTGTAATAAAGTGTTATGTAAGAATCATTAATTCTTACACTGAAAATTATACAATGAGATGTTAATTTATCTTAGTCCACCCTGAATCATTTCACTTTGCAAATTTAAAGACAATGCCACTATAAAGTTTTGACTAATCAACTACTCACTCTATCAACAAAATTGGATGAAAACTTGTATCAAAACCAAAAAAATGTACATGTAAATGTGATTTTTCTTTTTTTTTTCATAATGATATTCTTTGCACAACATATAAGTGACAATATAATGAGACAAGAATGTGTTTCACTACATATTCCTTTATAAAATGCTTGGGTTAATAATGATGAGAATAAACAAAACAACATGGATGGATATACAGGGTGATTCACAAGTTTCACATACAAAGGACAACAGAAAGTATTTAAATCAATGAACAAAGACATGAATCAATAACAGCATAATTACAAAGCACAGTGAAGAATCTGGAAAAGAAATACATATTGACAGTGAAGTTGAAAATAATATACACAGAGAGAGAGAGAGAGAGAGAGAGAGAGAGAGAGAGAGAGAGAGAGAGAGAGAGAGAGAGAGAGAGAGAGAGAGAATTAGACACACCAAGTATGAAATAGTGTTGAAGGCAGGAGGGGTGGGGGGGGGGGAGAAGCAACACACTCACCAGAAGAGGATGTTGCTCGTAGGAGGAGAGTGTGTGAGTAAGGTGGTGAAGGAGACTCAGAATCTCCTCTAGCTTGGCCTCATCTGTCTTTGCCTCCCCTTCACCAAGCCCCTGCACACAATACACTGTTAGTAGGCAGGTGTGTGTGTGTGTGTGTGTGTGTGTGTGTGTGTGTGTGTGTGTGTGTGTGTGTGTGTGTGTGTGTGTGTGTTTGTGCTACTTGCCACCCAGCTAAACAAGAAGCAAATATTACACCAGCAGAGTGATGTTGTTTATCTAGTGATCACTACAAGGGCTCTTCCTTATCATCCACATTTTTTTTCTCTCTGGACTAAAAATTATAACAGACTAAGACCACTCTACAAAGCTGTTAATGTTTCAAATAACAACAGCATGCAATCTCTATAAAATACACTATGGTGAATTAGTATCTTTCTGAAGGATATCTCACAGAGGACTCACAGTAAACATACAATGAGTGACATCTAAATAAACAACTTGAACTGAAGCTATTACCCAACGGCAAAGAAAACAAGAAGCAAAACTACAAATCATGAAGAACCAACTAATTCACTCTCAGAAGAATTACACAATCTAATATTTCCTTGCTAGAAATATTTACAAACCCATACAAACATTCTCACATATATACCCTTAATTAATCAACCATACAGTTTTTACACATCACTCTACTTTCTCTACATTACAAAGAAAAGACAGACCCACACCAGACTAGGACCAGAGGCAAACCTGGTGGAGGGTGTGGGAGGGGTGAGGCAGGGCGGCTGACTGACCCTGAACCCTGCGGTGCTCCAGGATAAGGTCATCCATTGCCCGCAGGTTGTGTTGTGTCTCCTGTTGATGCACAGCCAGGCAGGTTAAAGTACACATATCAGTGTAGATTGTTGTCTTATTGTATTTCTTAACTCTTTCACTGTGATATGACACAATTAACATGAACAGCAATGTATAAGATGTTTACTAACATCTATGAGAAAGGAATGCATGAAAAAGAGTACATTTTGAAATTTATACCCAGTTTAAAGATATGTAACTATGGAACAAGTACAGATGTAGTAAGTGATCAATTATAATCAAGGATAGATAGAGCAAATAGCAGTGAAAGAGTTAAAGGGCAGAATCAAGTTCACTGTGATTAACCTTTGAATTACTTATTTTTAGGTATATTTTCTTATTTCAGATTATCCCTTCATACTAACATATACAGCTTCTAAAAGTAGATCCAAGAAACAACAGCAACTGACCTTCAGTATAGATGTGAGAAACTTGAACTTCTTCCACACTACAGGATCGATTGAAAGTTCTGAAGAGCTACCGGTTTCTTTGTACGAGTAGATGGAGGTATTAAAACTTGCTTCATCACAGCTGGTCTCAATGACCGTCTCCTCTGCTGCCTCCTCATCTGTCACTTCCTCTTCACTTGACGCTGCCCGCCCCACATGACTCCCGTCCTCTTCTGAACTGCCGTCCAGCTCATAATCATCCTGACTCACATCCTCATACCTCCTCAGGCCCCTGTGAGATGCCATGCTGTTCTCTCTTGTGAGGGACCTCCTGCTGCCAGACCGAAGACTCCCTCGTGTTGTTACAGTGTGGTTGTTGCATGATATCTCCTCCGAGTCAAAGTCAGCAGCCTCTCTACTTCTGCAGGACCAGCTGGACTTTTCACTCCTTTCTGGTGACGATCCAACACTTCTTTCCGATAAAAACTCTCCCTCTGGTTCGCTGTTTTCATAATGGCCAGCAAAGCGTCTGTCTGGACCAGCGGCATTGTCCTCACTTGGCTCATCTTCACTGCCTTCCATCTCCTCCCCACATCCTCAAGTTTTCTCAGCCATGGGCCTCCACATTGCCTTCCTCTCTATGTGGAAGTCTGAAACAAAGAATGGTCATGTCAAGATTGCATTTTTCTTTGTCAAGTCATATCCACAACCATTAATGTAGTATCAAGGTTACACTATACAGTTATCCATATGATTAATCACTATAAAATATATTCATGATGACATTATATTTGTTACTGCATCATTTATATAGCTAAGGGAAGTAACTGACAGAAAATGTACTTAATTATATACACTAATCTATAAGGAGTTATTTTTAAGCTTCATTCTTTTGCAGTACTTCATTCCTTCCGCTTTCCTCATTCATTTAATTAACCACACTAATAACCTGTAATAGGTAACTAGCATTAGGTAGCTAAGTCACCTCTTGCCCTTTTTTCACCTTTCCTTCCTTCAACCCAGAACGCTTTGAGGAAATGTCAGAAAACTGTAAAATATATAGCTTCAGTGTTGACCTATCCATAAAGAACACCTACATTCACTTCACCATTATATACAGTGAGTTTACATATGTACTGTGTAAGGGTTCTGTACTGTAAGACCAGAACTTAGATACAGAAAGAAACTAACACTGTACAATTCTATATTTCATCTACACCTTCTTAGTTCACTTCACTATTTCATCTACTATCCCCGATGAACCCCAAGCCTGCTGGAGTCACTTGCTTTCAGGACAGAAAGGCATAGCAAGTAATTACTCTACAACACACACACCATCTACCAGTCCTTGCCTCCCTTCACACCTAAGCATGTAACTAACTACTAGCAGGACCATGAATCATTTGGTGAGGTGAAGGTGCGCCTCACAGTGAACCACGATATATTAGTTTACCGGGGAAGCCAGAGGTAGGGTGACTGCTGGCTGGCAGGTGCTCCCACAGTCCCACACCCACACTCCCACTGACGCTGCGGCCTGACAGAGTTGCCAGGTGGTTGATAAGAGTTGACTGCCAGATCTAGGATATCTCACGGCAAAATCGGCCAAACTTTTACGAAATTTCGGCCAAATTTCTTAAATATTCGGTCAAATACGAAAATGTTACAGGTGGAGTATATCACATCTACATATAATGATGAAATAAAACAATAAATAAGCCCACTTAAGGACTTACCCCGCAATACAAAATAATAACTATAATAAATAATAAATAAATTATTAAAATTAATGTAAAGTTTAATATGATCTACCTTTTGTGAGACACTGAAGGTATTAGTTGAAGTAAGCAAAGATATCATCTGCTTCATCATGATCTGGGCCGGTATTCATAGAAAGTCTTAGTGACTTAAGTAAAAAAAAATAATAATAATAAAAAATAAAAATAAAAATAAAAGACTTGGGCGGACTACGCACATCCCCGAAAATGACTCGAATCCTTAAGTCCTGCTTAGTCCTGCCCTTAAAGCGAGGTGGCTCAAGCAGACTTGATGAGAGATAAAAGATGTTGGAAAAAAGGACAAATTATCAAGCCAGACATGACACAGTTCACTAAAATTATGGAGCACTGAACGAAACACACACACACACACACACACACACACACACACACACACACACAAAAAAAAAAAAAAAAAAAAAAAAAAAAAAAAAAAAAAAAAAAAAAAAAAAAAAAAAAAAAAAAAAAAAAAGAAAGAGAGAGAAGAAGAGAGAGAGAGAGAGAGAGAGAGAGAGAGAGAGAGAGAGAGAGAGAGAGAGAGAGAGAGAGAGAGAGAGAGAGAGAGAGAGAGAGCGCGAGGGG
>CM035219.1:7718448-7728448 GCA_020233015.1 Callinectes sapidus
GATCCAGCTTACCAGGTGGTTACCGAAAGGAATAACTCAGCTTGGCGGAGGCCAAGGGGGCGCCCACATAACTCTGGGAGTCACTCAGTATGGGAAGGGTTCAAGGGAGCCAACCAAGGATTCTCTAAGATAATATCCTTGGAGCCAACAGTGGAGACTCGCGAGGCGTGACCGCCAGGGGTGGCGTCGTAGGGTAGGCGACTAAGCAACGCGCCCCCTGGCGTATGCCCCTTATGATTGATTGATTGATTGAAGCTGTAAGTGGTGGAGTTTCTGGAGAAAATGTGGCGTGCTAGGTGTAGGGATGATTGGTGTGCAAGGTACTGCTTCTTTTCTGCTTGTGTTTGCTTTTTGTCTTCTAGAGGAGCTGCCGATCTAAAGGCTAGCTGGCCCTGTACTATCTCGGTAAATAGCTAATCATCATCATCCGAGGAAGAATTTGAAAAAAAGGAAAAGAATATATGGACGAATTCTAGAAAAAAGAAGATGCAACTAGAATTGAGGAAAAACATCAGTAAAGTAAAAGTATAATATAATAATGATAAGAAATACTCTAAAGTGTCGACCATAGCTGTTATTTTGTGTTGCTGACGCTTGGTGGCGGTAGTAGCGGTGGTGGCTTGTGGCGCGTGCTGTTGTGTGTGGCCTCTTTCTTGTGTTGCTTGTACTCGCCTGGCTCAGCTTTTATTCACGTGGGAGAATGGACAGCCCGATGAAGAGCAAGTCCAGTGAAGCAACAGGTAAAGATTGGTGGAACATGAAATATTCTTTGTGGCTATTTGTTTCCAGGCAAAGTATGATGCATTCTGCTCTTTGATAAGCATGCTCGCAGTAGGCATAAACATTTGTAGTAATGGTTAAATTGTTGTTGTTTCATCAGTCTTTCTACTCCAGATGAAGCTTTCTACTTTTTTGTGGTAGTTTTTTGACTGTTGAATTACTCTGCATGTTGTTGCCACGCAAATTATGGTGAATTCTTTTCTGGTAATTCTGCTCTTGCACATTAGTATTTCTTTTCTCTCATTTCCGACCTTACCAGCATTTCTCTAAAGAAGATTAGCATCTGTCAAAAAATCTCAGTTTATGGGAAGAATCCCTAAATTCTTGTTCGCATCTACAGCCATTGATGCATCCCAATTAAACCAAACCTATGCTAACATCTAACTCACCCTAACCTATTGAAAAACCACTGATGCATTTTTATTGTGTTTGGTTAAAGTACAGAATAGGACCACCTCCTTTTCCTCCATCCCCCCCGCACCAGCCCCAGCAAGCTTGGGGGACTGGGGAATGAGGGTTGTTGTTGGGGGGGGGGGGGGGGCAAAACAGGCGATATATGGCAACCAGGAAAAATCTAAGCGCAAAAATTGCCATATGTCGTGAAATTTGCATGAAATTCACAATAGAGAAAAATATGAAGACAAAACCTAACCTAACCTAACCCAGGTGCGCTTGCTGCACACTCACCAACATATGAACACACGCACTATCTTGTACACATTCATACATGACTGATCATTGTGGATTTAAATTCTGCAGGCACCAGAATATTAATTTATTACTATGGTCTTACAAAAGCCGTCCCCATATTAAAAACATCACAGACATGTTGCATAGTAAGTACTCTATCACCTTGCAAGGCTATCTCATTGATTAGAAAGGAGGTGCTATTCTTGACATTTCCTTGTGTTTTTTAAGTTTGCTGACCTCAAGTGAGGGGCCCCAAGGTAAAACTAAATAATTATGAATACTAAATGAGTAATTTCCCGTGGAAAGTGTATCGAAGAAAGATGTCTCAGAATAATGTATACTTCCCACTGGTTTACTCCTTTTCATGTTTGTTTGACTGACAGCTTTCTCCGCCAATACCAAAAAATCTAGGGAAGTTTCCTTAAATGTTATCTAGTTTAGCCCAACACTAACTTAATCTAACCCAACCTAATGTAATCTAACCTAACCAGACCAAATTCCCCCTTCATTACCCAGTATAAATTCATAACTCACAATACCTTAGCAAGAGGATGAAAGCCCTGGCTGTTAGTTATCCTCTACTTGAGTGTCATTGTGTTCAGTGTCTTCTGCGGGAACAGCAGGAGCATTTGCAAAAAAAATTACTTGTGCAACTATTCCCTGAAAGCACAAAACTTTTGATAGCCTGTCAGTGTATTATACAGGGTATGATCATGGCTCATAGTGTCATGTCTTTATTTCTCCATATATATCCAACATTTCTTTGGATTTATGTATTTTGGTTGCTGTAACTAACTAATTTATGTATGTTGGTTGCTGTGTGTGTGTGTGTGTGTGTGTGTGTCCACACTTACTGAGTGTACTTGTATACGTGTGTCTTTTTCGAATACAGGCAGCAGGAAGGCACCAAGTGACAAGGCTATTTTTCCTTAACGCAAAGAATATGCCACTGTACTTTAGCACCATTATTTGGCTAGAGTTAAAGAACATCATAATTATTGTCTGCGTTTCCACATAATTGGTGTTCCCAGCCACCACACGAGTTGCAGTTGATAGCCTGGTGATGTTCTGTCACTGTTTTTCTGCAGTCTATGCACTGCACAATGCTCATCTTGGCCTGGCAACTGATTATATCAACACCAAAGAAATGTTTCTTCTTGCACTGCAAAATCGTTAGGAAAGGTCCAAAGGAGTCACAACAGGGGTCTGAATCAGCCATTATGTGGGTCCAAATGAGCCACGAATCTGGTCTGAATATGTCTGTATTCATATTCTTTATTGACCAGCGGCTGCATGTTCAAAGAACTAATTGCCGTGATTAATTTTGCACAAGAGATATAATGTTCGCATGGCGGATGAATATGGCTTCACTGGCATGCCTGAGTGCCTGCCTGTCCATCACATGCCTCAGTGATCTTGATGCTACAGGTGGCTCTGGAGTACTCAGGAACATGTGACTTTCAGAATTTAGTTGGTTGCTCTAGATACTGTCTGGTGCTTCTGAAATCTATTAAAGGGAGGTTTTTTCATATGGTGGTCACATATATAAAGATCTATTTTATTTGTTAATTTTAATTCTTTTGTCCATGCATAACCTCAGTTTGTCCATTGTTTTAAATCTATTGAATGAATTATGAATTTTTTTTTGATGAGGCACTTTTTATTTTGAGATGTACAAAAGAGACTATGGGGATATTAGTATTATTCCATGCTACCTCATCAGGGAGGCTGTCACAGCACCATGCCAGTTTGACACCAGCCATCATCAAGGAAACTTTGGAAGATTGTGATCTGCATTTGTTGTTGTGCCTTTGAAAATGTCAGCTTTCATCTTCGGTACCTTGAAGTATGGCACTAATCCCCCTCTTGGTGAGTGTTAATTTACAATAATTTTAGATGCCAGTCCAAGGAATAGTGTGTATTTGCCCCCCATCTCCCACTTCCCCCCTCCTCCATTCAGGTTAGGTTGATATCCTTAATGGGAGATTCCAAGAAAGGCAAAGTTATTAAATTAGGTTAGTTAAGGTAAATGTTAGGTAAGATTAGAAATTTTCCAAGTCAAAATATGGCATCTTATCCACAGACTTTTTTTATGAATGTGTAAATTTGTCCAAATTTTTGTTTTTCCACCATAAACCCACAATTCCCCACAGGTTCTCCAAACGTATTGGAGGAAAGAGGAGGAGCTATTGTAAATTTTTACCAAGATGATTTGTAAAGGCTGTTTTAAAAGAAGTTATGGCCATTTTATTCGCAGAACATTTACAGTTTTCTCTGCCACATCACACACTTTCTCTTTAATATGCCCATTCTTTTTACTTTTTATAAGATTTAAATTCAAGATTTAGACAACCAAACCATGCAGAGCTTCAAATGAGTTCAGTTAAAAGACCATAGTCTTTGTTTTACATAAATATCACAATTGACAGCATAGCTCTGTGTCATTGTCATATAGGCTGAGAGCAGCTGGAGTGCTTACTGGTAGGGTCAGGTTACCCAGGTCAGAGACAGGGATGGTCACCCTCTCAGGGGTCATTACCTTGCTGGCTGTCGCCCACGTGTTCATCACAGCTGAGAGAAAACTTGTTTATGTTAGAACAGCAACAAAAATACCAACAAGACTAAGCAATCTACCATATGAAAAAAGATTGAGAGAACTGGGATTGGTAACATTGGAAGAAAGGAGGCAGAGAAGAGACATAATCGTTGTACATGTATATTGTATCCAAGAGAGAATGGAGATGATTGATAGAGATTTAGTGATAAGGAATGTAAGTGATTGAAGAGGACATTGTAAGAAACTGAAAAAGGAGTGCACGCAGATGAAACTTCAAGAAATGCAGTTTTCCACACAGAAATATAATGGTTTGGAATGAACTCGATAATGAGATTTTGTGGACAAAAACAATTCATGAATTTAAGGCAAAGTTGGATGTATAAAGGAACTGAGATGGAACAGCATGAGTCTAAGTGTGGTTCTTTGGTATAATATGTATCACAACTAGGTAGGTGAATACACACAAGTATGTATTGTATACAAGGGAAATTTATCATGTGACTGGCAAGGAAGTGGCTGTTGGCAGTGGTTTCATTGATCACAAATTTTGTTAAGTTGTCATTGTTTTGCAAGTGATTGAAAGGAAAGTGGATTTCATAGATTAGACTGATTTTTTGTTGCAAAATTTTTAACTTGGTCATTCTTTATCAAATTGTGATTGACATATGTAGTAAGAATTATTTATTGAAACTTTTGTTTAGAATTTTGTTTTATTTGGGAAAGATCTAGGAGGTTTGTTTTAAACTTATCCTGCAGACAATAGGATTAATGATTCTCCTCCTTAGCCTATTGCTCTTGCCCTGGGAATAATCTCTCTCTCTCTCTCTCTCTCTCTCTCTCTCTCTCTCTCTCTCTCTCTCTCTCTCTCTCTCTCTCTCTCTCTCTCTCTAACCTCTTACTTTGCCTCCCTCCCTTTGTTCCCTCCCCTCCCCTCCCCTCCCCTTTCCTTCACTATACTGTAGTCTGCTGAGTTAGTGGAGTTGTATTGTAAGGATCACACTTAAGGTTTTACTTGGAAGCAGCTATTCCACTGACAGGGAATTCTGGATTATGAACATATATAGGACTGGAGATTTTTGGATTTTTCAGTGTGATTAGGACAAACAAAAAATAATTTGGATATCCTTCCTTTCAGGAATATCAAGATCAGGGAGAGTGCGCAAAAAATCTTCAAAGCTCACAGATTTTGAATCTCCAGATGAAATTGACACAAGGTTCAAACGAAGGACGGACAGACCCCAGAAGGTGGTTGCCCCCAAGGCAATGGTAAGTGCTGGTTTAGAACTTGTTTTAATCGTAAAACAGCTGATACCTTTAATAAAAACTTTTTGTGTTGCTTTTCCAGAATTTGCAATTTAACATTAGAGGATTCACCTACTTATGATTTTTCCCCTATTGGAAAAGTGTCCACAAAAGAATTATTTTGACATTATTCCTGCCGAATCAGACTTTTGTCTAATGTGTATGGAGAGAAGATTGGAGGTCAGGAAGAAATATAGGACAATAGAGAACCATCAAATGCAGAACCAACAACCTCAACATTGGAGACAGAGATATCAGAACCATTCAACAGATTGTCATGTGTGGAGCAGATGAGGAAGACTTCAATCATTTCCTCCTCCATTGCCCAGCTTACACCAATGAAAGATGCAAAATGCCCCAATTGTTACCTCTGTGTTGTCACAACTTGTATGGACTTGGACTCGCTGAGCTTTGTGTACTGTATGTTCTGTCTCCTGAAGTATTGCAGTGTTGGAGAGAAGGGCAGCAACACAGTGTAAAATGGGTTCTTATATTACAAAGAAGAGCTGGGTACAGAGATCAGGCTGTAGAAAGTATGACTTGCTTCCTCTCTTCAGGTGAGCAGACCCACACTGATGTAGTAACAGTGTGGGAAAAGATGAGTTTCCATCTTGGGTTGTACATGTTCATGCACATGCCATTGCCTCTTTACATAAAGTGACATAATGTACACTGTATTAGAACAGCCATTCTACCTCTTACTGGTCAACTGGGTGCCACCTCTCATTCCCTGTACTTGACCTGGCACTAACCTGGCGGCAAAACTACTACTACCTGACAACCCCATCAGGGTGCAGGAAGTCTGGCTAACCCAAGAGAGTATCAACTTTTTTCAAACCTCAGGAACTGAACTTCTCAAAAAACTGAGGAAATGCATAGTTAATAAAGCATTAATTATCGTAAAGACCATTCTGATATTTCTGGTGTAGAAATTCAGATGTTTTTGGTTCTTCATTAAAAAACATCTTGGTTTCTGTTAAGTTTAAGGAAATTTATTGTAATACTGTATATGTAAACTATTTCCAGATGGTTGTGATATCTATGCTTTATTATTCATGCTGGTGGGATCATTATTTCACTTCTTATTTTCTTTTTGCAGAAACTTAACATTTGTGATTCTTTACCCAGTTATTATTTACATTAAAAATTTACTGAAAAGGTTGAATAGAAGTTAATATTGCTTGATTTTTTTTTCAGAGTGAAGATTCTGATTCCTTCATGGATGAAGAAATCATTGATGTGAAGGATGGTAAGAGAGAGAGAGAGAGAGAGAGAGAGAGAGAGAGAAAGAGAAAGAAATAGAGAGAGAGTGAGTTTGTAAGTAAGTATTGTAAGGAAACTTTTTTGACAGCCTTTTCATTTACCAAGTACTAAGAACATACTTTCAGTAGAATTGTGAACATTCTATAGCTTTAGAGTACATGTACCCATGAAGTGGTTTCCACTGAGAAATGTTTTGTAATCTTGGTTCGGGGAAAATCAAACAAATGTATCAGTACTCATCTTTAGGGGCTTTAGAATTGGAAGTTTTAGGGAAAAATTAAAATTATATTTGGTATTTGTCAGATATCATATTATACTGCACACTTCTGCTTACCTTTTATAGAAGGATTATGTGTGTATGTCTGTTACAGAGAAGAATCATCATAAGGTACAGGGCATGAAAAATCGTCCTTGCAAGGGGAAATTGAAACTTAAAATTTGTACTTCTTAGAGAGATCTGATGGAAGTAATTAAGTGGAGAAAGTGCTATAGTAAGAGGGACAAACAAAATCAAAGTCAGCAATTAGCACAGGACAAGAAATTTGGTGTTGCAAACTCGTAGTTTTGATGCTCCAGATATTCTGACCCAGCATGTTAAAGTTACCACCACCATCACCATTACTAAAGTAATTTTTCTACCCAGAACCTCTGGAGGTGGAGGAATGGGGAGAAGAACCAGAAGAGGAAGAAGAAGGGGATGAGGAGGAAGAGGAAGAAGAAGAGGGTGTTGGAGGGGAGGAAGCGGGAGGAGATGGGGGTCTTCCAGAGTATGCCGATCCTCTCCAGGTGGATGAGGATTCCACAGATGTGTCAAGAGAGACATCTAATTACACTCAGGTGTGTAGGTTTCAGGTATTCAGTAGATTTTCCTTCACTACCTATTGATATTAAGCATTTTGCATTTGGTAGTAATTGGTCAACCTTTTACTGGAAAATTGTTTCAAGTATGACAGCTTTCCTGATTCCTTCCCTTCCCACACAAATATTCATTTATCCCTAACCTGACATTTTTCTTTTAGGCACAATCCCTGTACTTCTCAGAAAAGCAAGGAAAGAAGAGCATTGTCATGAAGGGTGGTCAAGTGGTGGTGAGAAGAAAGAAGGCTCAACGCAAGGACAAAGGGGTATGGAAATCAATAATTCCTTAGCTTTACTTGTAAGATAGTGATGCTGTGGAGAGGTAAAAGCATTTGAGAAATACACCTCTCTTCTCAGCATTGATGTAGTTTTATGCATTTGTTACTAAGAAATCTTTCATACATACAAAAATGTTAGTTTTATCTTTGTATTATCTAGTAGCAATGAACAGGTACAGAATGTAAGTTTAGGAGTCATGTCATATCTGGAGAAAGTTAAGGACTTGTGACACTACGCTCTCATATGCAGGTTTTGAGCATGGATGTGTGTGAATTTGTATATGACTTATTCAAGAGATAGAAAGAAGCATAGATGTACATTGAAGAAAATGCAAATCACACCAAACTATAAGCATGTTAATGTTTGGATATTGTCTTCCAGAAATCTCGTTTCACTGCATACATGCTTTGGGCACGAGAAGTTCGTCCAGGCATCATCCAGGCAAATCCTAATATGGGTAAGTGACAATAATGATAATCTATCTGTCTGTTTATCTATCAGTATTCTAGGCTGGACTGACTTCGGCAAGCTATTACATACTCACATACATGTTTGGAGTGCTGGTCACCAAGGTGGATTATTTTCAGTGATAGCCAAAGTTGTGTGGTAGGTGGTGGCTATTCTGCTGTTGGTCTTGTTTCCAAAGTGAATAATAAATAATAAGAAAGGATTAAGGGGACGTTGGTGTGTTTACTCTTGGAGGGAACATTCAAATGTGATCCACTGGTATGGTTTACCCATTGATAAATTTCTTTTATGAACCTTTCATTATGTAGTTACCAGGATAAACAAGTGAATCCCTACATTAAAATAAATCAATTAAAACAAAAATAAGCCTTACTTTAAATGCTTTCTTCTAGGAAACTTTCCCTTGATGGCTTTATTCGTTTTCTCTCTTGAAAGAATAACGCTTGTAGAAGAAATTGTACGTTTGGTTTTTCACCTTTTCTCTGATTTTTTTGCATATAATTTTTTTTTCATGCACATACTCTGATAACATGTAAATTTCAGGGGAAAATGCTCTGTAGAATTAGTGAAACTAAATATTAAATATTCAAAAGATACAAATTATAGAATACGTTAAGAAACCTAAAAGATATAAGAAGAATAAGTAAAATCAGAAAGAAAGTGATGGAGTAGATCACTTCTGAATGTTAAAAAAACATCCTTTCAAGATATTGAGCTTTAAAGTTTAAAGGCCACTCACATTCTTCTGGGACCTTTAAATCTACACTGCTTTATATCACTGGTTTTCTCATTCTTTTATGATGGTTGCCTTGTGTTTCTGATCATACGGGAGGATATTTAGAGTGATAAAGGTAGCTATTATTGGTGGTTTGTCATGGGAGATGCATGTCGTACCCAGCCTCGTGAATATCTGGGTGTCGACTGATGTATCTGGTCTGTGAAGCAAGGTCCAGCTCCTCCCCCAACTCTGTGCTGGAGAGTGAGGCGAGATGTTGAGAAATCCAAAAATGAGAAATGGTTTATATTCAAAACTTACGTAGATACAAGTATTGAATGATACAGCTTGTAATAGTGTGTGAGTCACGCTATGCTGCAAAAGTGTGGGAAAGTGCCAACCACAGGGTAAGACGCAGCTGTATTATGCTCTACTCCCTCTCCCTCTACTGTTCACTCTTGTTTTATTGTCTATAAGGCTAACTTTGTATCAAGATAATAACTTTTCTACCTTTTTGGAATTTGTCAGAACACTTAATTGAACTTGTACATACCATGGTTCAGTAGCATTTTGTACTGTTGTATTCATTAATGAGCTTAAAAAATTAGAGTAACCGTGACAGTCGCTGCATGGTACAAGTTCAATTAAGTGTGCTGACAAGCCCCCCAAAAAGAGCATTTTGTTCATAACTTCAAATTTTCCATTTGTAAATTGGTAATAAGGATCTAATTATTTTATTCGTAACTTCAAAAATTTGTAAAAAGTGTTCATAAGTCAAGGGATGGGTATATATATATATATATATATATATATATATATATATATATATATATATATATATATATATATATATATATATACAGGTACCTCTTGATTTATGCTTATTCATTACATGTTTTCAAATTTACATGTTCCCTTGTAGATCAAATTCACTGTGGTAAACCCTATATCCGAGTTTAAATCAGGATTACGTTTATTTTGCTAAGCGTGAAATTTTGCCATCTGTGATTGATATCTTCAAAGTGAGCTATTTTAAATACATATGGGAATTCTATTGAGAATTTGTTTTCATCTATTGTGATTTTCTT
>CM035219.1:7733448-7740948 GCA_020233015.1 Callinectes sapidus
TTTAGTTCAATTTTTATTTACCAAGGTAAGAATCAGAGGTCCTGGAAAGGATTAAAATTATTTCCATTATTTCCTATGGGAAAAAAGTTTTGAATCTTGACCAATTCAGTCCTTGAACAGCCTTCTGGAACACTTTGTGTTTGTGTTCCAAGGGTCCACTGTATTTTGTAAGAAAGAAAAAACTGCTGGTCATGCAATATACTTAAGGGAATGTGAATTAAGTGGTCATGATGTTTCAGTACAGATTACCAAGACACATCCTGTGTCAAAACATCTCGCCACAGATACCTGCTTGGTTGAGGTGAATGTGTCACCTGCCAATGCTTGGAATTGATAAATCACATGGCTAAACAAAGCATTCAACTGTATATATGTATAGAATATTTTCAGGTTAGAACTTGTTTTTTCACTTTTAGCAATATACACTGAAATTTGTTACATTATGTATGAATGATTATGGATTATAAAACCAATAATACTTGTGGTAACTTTGTACGTAGGATTCTAAGAAGTATTAAAGAAAGAGTTAATAGAAAGATGGATGAATATCTAATTAAAGTGGCATATTTTTTTTAGGAAAGCTATTAACTTCTGGTTTACAAAGAGATTTGTGCTCTATGTTTAGACTTTTATTTTAGTGATCATCAGAAGTTGAGCATGTGGCTATATATATATATATATATATATATATATATATATATATATATATATATATATATATATATATATATATATATATGATTTTATTACCATTACCATCCCAGTTTTGGTAAACAAAATTAGTATTAAGTGATGGTTATCCTATCATCAGGCACAATAACACTGGGTAAAACCAGTGACGTCTCCCTGACCCTCGTTGTTGGTCTTTGCAGAGTCACCATGTCTCAGAGGAAAAGGGATCAACCTCCAGAGTCACCTGCTACCACTTCTGGAATAAAACATACTAGTAACACAAACACAACCTTCCTGTTAGAAGAGGAGATGCTGAAAGAATGTCTCCAGTTTTATCCTCCCCAAAGTTCTGGTTCAGTTTGCACACCTACCTTGAAAAATAAATATGGTAAAGTGGAGGAAGAATTAGACTTCTACATTGAGAAAGAGAGGCAACACAAGCCTGTGATCAGAAAGAGTGAAACTGAACAAGTAGAGGGTGGTGCAGGAAAAAGAAAAAGATCAAGGAAGGAAAAAATGGTGAAGCAAGTAAATTGGAAAAGGGAAGAAATGTTGGAACATGTGAATTTTCCAGCAACAAACTCTAGTGACAATTCAGATAAATCATTGAAAACAACAGTGACTGATGGCAGTAGCAGCAGCAAATGCCAACAAAATAACACCTGCAGTAGTAAGAAAGGTTCTAAGTCTAAAAGTCCTTCTAAACTTTGTTCAGTTGCTGTAGGGGTCACAAGTTTCACAGTGAATGATATTTTTCAGGATCTTTTTGTTAACTTGATCAGGTGTTCGTTTTGTCCTCTGACCTTGGTGCAAGCTGTATCATGTGTGTTATACAAGAAACTTACAGAAGAGAAAGCCTCTCTCTTATATTGTATATCTCCCTCAAGATTAAATAAGTGTCTGTCACGCATCTTTAAGCTTAAAAGAATGTTGAAGAAGAGTAACAAATATTACAGCCTGTTATATCCAATGCGTCTGTATGCTAGAAATGACAAAGTGATAGAGTGGTTGCTCCGGATGAGGCGTATGGGTCGTCCTCCTGTGAAGAATGATGTTGATCAAGTTGGTAGCTATTTAGGATATAAAGGGTTGAATGCTGTTGGTTTTGAGAAGTTCTTGTTAAATGATGGAAAAAAATTGCCCTTTGAGGAATGGGCTGTTCTCTCACCAATGGCTGCATCCCATTGGCATAGTAACTTTCATGAGCATATTTATGTGCGCTGTGGCATGACACCTAGTGAACTTGCCTCCAAATGTGGAATGCAAGTCTTCACTAATGCTGAAGTTTTAGTGTCTCTTGGTGATGTCCCGAGAGAGGTCACCGTTGTACGAGGAAAGTCAAATCTTTATTGCTTGACTCGACAGAGCACTAGAGTGTCTCGGGCCATGCTGACCTTCTCAGCTGCGGGTCAGTTTCTCCCACCAACTATTTTGCAGAAAGGATATGAACTGCCACACTGGGCATCAACAGAGGAGAATGTTGATCTGATGGCCTCCTCTGATGGTAGGCTAGATCCTGTAGTCTTTCTTGGATGGCTGCGCCGTTTTGAACAAAGACTGACTGAGGCTGAAGTACCTCGGCCAGTGGTCCTTTTTGTCCATGGTCATGCAGCTCATGGGTCTCCAGCAATTGAATCCTTTTGCTGTAGTAAAGGAATTATCCTTCACTCTCATCACCATAGTCCCATTAATTTCATGGATCCTTTCATCTACCTCCTTTCGCCTCTCCTTTACCATTTAACTCTTACCCAAGAGCAATTGATCACTCTTACTGGTACCCATCAGTTGCCAGACTACCTTCTACCATCCATCCTAGCTGATGCTTGGGATCAAGTTTCCAAGGAGAATTTGTCAAGAAAAGCCTTCCAGTGCTCAGGTCTTGTCCCCTATGATGACTCAAAATCTTTTGATGATTGTAAGGAAGCCATTCAGATTGCATCCTTTCCTCCATTGATGGTGAATCCATTTAAAACTTATTTTTCTAGCAGTGATGTTCCTGAAGGGTATCCTTTTGAAGTAGAGCCACAAGTGTGTTCCCCTTACTATATGAAGACTTTTGGTCTTTGCAAAAAATACATGTCCATTGTAGAGCATGGCAGAAGAGAGAATAAGAGATCTTCATGCAATATCCTGGAGGACAGAAGAAATGAAACTGACACTGAACAGATACATGATCCTCTTTATATAAAACCAAATCCTGTCTTTGAATCCATAAGGGATTCTGGAAATATCATCTACATAAATAGTGACTCAGCAAATGTAGAGTCATTTATAGATTCTTCTTCAGAGGACTCACCAGAGGGTGAGCTTGATGAATTACCACTTAACTGTGAAATCCAAGAACCAGTCAGTGTTCCTGAATCATGCCCATCTTCTCCTACTCCTCAGCATATGAATCTGACTTCTAACCCTTTATCTATAGATAAAGATAATTTACGTGATGATCAGCCACATGCCTTGCAATATCTCCAATTACAATACAATCTAATTGATTCAGAACCATTTGAACAATGTCAGCCAAAGATTGAAATAAAAACAGAGAGACTAACTCCAGAGAGAATAAGCCCAGACCAGACTGATGATTCATGGATTAAAGAGGAAGTGGAGGAACCAACAGATGTTTGGGAGTTTCAGAATAATTCATTTGAGAAGCAATCACCCACACTTGAAACAGTGTTTATCAGTGTGGAAACAGATCATGATGAATGAATCTTATTATGTTTTCAGATATATGAATAAAGATGCATATATGCCATTTTTGTTTCATACCTGTTAGGTATTACATTGTTGTGTTATTGGTAAGGATATGATATTGTTTATTTACACTTGTTAATTTCATCTGTTGGAAAAGAAATTCACAATAATTTGAACAGCTTTCATTCATACATACATATACCAAGGCTGTTCCCAATAAAAGGGTGAAAGCTAAAAGGCATACAATTTTCTATCATGCATATTCACATCCTTATCTTAGTATCTGTTGCCAGTGAAAAAGATCCCTCCAGTGAGAGTTGACTGGCTAAGCACAGAGTGGGAAGGTTAGGTAAGACCAAGGATCCTCAGAAGGATGCCAGACAGTGAATTATACCTTAGAGGAAAAATCGTGGTGCCACAGGCTCATAATGGCAACTAACCTAACAAAAATTAGGAAACGGAACCCATTTCCTCTGTTTACAAGGGATAGCTATATTGTTTTGTCAAATTTTTTTGCCCTTGTTTTCTTAAATATTTAGCCCTATATTCACTCATTCATAGATATATTGATACATACACATATAGATTAATATATTCTATTGTGTAATATCAGTTACATAAAATCAATGATCATAATGAACAGATTAATTAAAAAACTGTAAGCAGAATTTTAAAGCTTACTCAGCGTTGAATTACATACTTGCAATGTGGTGACAAGAATAATGTTTGCATTCACATGAAAAATGATTGATAGAGTAAAAATTATTATGTGTGTGTGTATATATGTATAAAGAGGGTGGAGGAAGATTGACGACTGGAGAAGTGAAGACTGAGAAACTGAAAGGATAAGTGAACCAGAAAATGGACTTGAGTTATCAATTACAATCTATTGGAAATGTCATTATCAAGCCAACAAGCAGCAGCATAAACAAAGCAATCAATGGTAGATCCACTAAATTATTTTGGATGATATTACTGGATTTTTTTCAAGCAAAATTCCCTTTGCAATGCCAGGCTGAACTAAATGCAATAAGTGGGTGGATGTGGGGCTGTGCCAACCCAATCAGCTTGATGTTTTGAAATATGAAAATTGATCACCTTAAAAATAATAAATGTATGCAATTATAAGGATGCACAAAAAGCTGTGTTAGACAAAAATCCTTAGAGAGAGAGAGAGAGAGAGAGAGAGAGAGAGAGAGAGAGAGAGAGAGAGAGAGAGAGAGAGAGAGAGAGAGAGAGAGAGAGAGAGAGAGAGAGAATGCTGCTGCGTTGTAGGGATGACCTCTCTAGGCAAAGGCTAGAAGGAAAACTGATTAAAAACCCAGAGTGAGCAGTTGGGGTGTCCCTTCCCCTGAAACAGATATTAGACTTGAATAATCAAATAGATACATTCAACTGGAAACATCAATGATCTGAACAAACAACTGTATTTCTTTCCACAGTGAAAAAAAAGCAAACAAGAAAGAAATAGCATAATTTTCCTCGTAACACACTATATCAATGCCTGTTCTCAGGCCACCTCCTTGTTTGGGTGATAACAATCTTGGTACCTACCTATGTGCAATAATTGTTCCCCATACAGGGAGAGCAAACTATTATCTCATTTCACTGACCCCAAGAGACTAAGATGCTGGTGTTAATGAGTCTGAATTTGAAGTAGTATGTTTTGTCTTGACTACCTCTAACCTTCCCCTTTTTGATAAAGATATTTCATACCTCCTCAACGAGGATGTCATGATATGAATATCCACAAAAAAACACACCATAAGGATTTAACCTGTGTTCAATGGGAAACGTGGGAAGAGACCGATTGTTGTGGTGGCTGCTCAGCGCTATGGTACAGTGTAAACTAAACACAAGTGGATACCATATCTGTGAATTTTTCTTATCGTAAAAAGAATCGAGGGTAGTAATTACCAAACACAGTAACTGTATAAAGAATTACTGTATAAGGAGGACTTGCTGTGTTTGTGTGTGTGTGTATACAGTCATAACAATATCTATGAATTATGATGAGGGGAAAAAAAGGTGCCACTCTGATGGGCCAGTACCATTTTTTTTTTTCCCATTAACTCTGAACAATGGCTATTGCATTTTTAGCTATTGCGGCGACGTTAAGGGACCAATTTCTCGTAGTAGCTGGGGATTGAGTGTAGTATTTTTTATTTAAAATAAACTGGAACGGATTAAATGTTTTTACATTAATTTCAATGGTAAAAATTGCTTCCTAATTTGAATTTTCGCAGTTTGAACAGCCAAAAAGAACAAATTAAATTCAAAATTTTGGGGGTATTTTTTAAGGTTGTCTTTAGGGGTTTTAATGGTGTTTTTTGGGTGTTTAAGATTGCTTCTTAAGGCTTTCATTTTTTTTGCTTGCTCTTAACACTGCCAATTTGTAACACTGAGAGACTGAGAGACAAAATCATTGATTTGTTACAAAGCTTATAATTTTCTTATTCCATCATTAGGAATCAACGACTGGCAGATCTTCCTTCTCCCGCACCCTATCGTGTTACTGGTACTCATCCCATAGATGTAGCTGCACATATCAAGCTACTTGGAGAATCCCTCAACAACATTGGACAAAAGCTGAAGGAGCATGAAGTAAGTCAACTCCATAGTTTTTTGCTTTTCTTTTTATGCTTAGAAGCAGTATGATTGATTGTCTAAACATATGTCCTATGCACAGGATGAGGTCAAAACCTAATGTACAATTCTGCCTGTTTCTGACCTTGGTCTTGAGATCTACTTTGTTGCCGTCACCTTCATCTCCAATTTAATCTTCAGGCTTCTTTTCACTCGGGTCTTTCAACTAACCTGTCAGTTGCTTCCTCTTTGCCTTCTGCTGTTCATTCCATCTTCACTCTTGCTCTTATGTTCCTGTAGAAGACCATCAAATAATCAATCTCTCAGGCACTTTGTCCTCCTGTTGCTCATGCAGTTGCCTCTCCTGTAATTTGTTAAGTGAAGGATCTATCCAGTGATGGAAGAATTGCCACTGTTCCTCATCCTAGGAATTTCATATTGTTGTTCTGTGGGGAAGGGATTTATATACAATGGTATTTCAGTGTTTGTCTTTAATCTGTACCAGATCCTTGGATGTGTGCCAAATAGGACATAAAACAAGCAAATTTTTCCCATAAATAATAAAGGGAGAATTATTAATCTATTCCTAGGGAAAGAAGTCTGGTTGTTATTGGCATATTATAAAGTGTATTGATAGGGGTCATATTAAATAAGCTAAATACTGTTCAATACTAAAATGCATAAAGTTTTAAAGTGTATACAAGTTGAATGGGTATATCGGTATTTTATTAGTTAATATTTAGAAAAAAGTTTTTACGTATTGAAGCATGTAATGTTGAGAAGCAAATTACTAAAAAAAAGGAATAAAGGATTGAGAGTACTGATTAATTCTTGAATTAGTGAGTTGGGTAGAATAGGGATGAGAGGAAGAAGAAGGCCGTGGGTAGTGACCTGCAGGAGGAGGGGAGGCTAATGATGCATGATAAACATCGTCAGGATGGTTAACATATGCTGTCTTGCTGTCATACGCTGTTACTATAGCAACGATAATGCTTTGCCTATTCCAGCTGAGAGATGAACAACAGCATTTGATACAGGATACATGCCGTGGGTGGGATGTGTCCAGTGTGGGCCGAGTTGCTCTCTCAAACACAAGTCTGGAATCTAGGAATGAATTTACTTATTATACACTGATTTCTATGGGGAAAATATATATATATATATATATATATATATATATATATATATATATATATATATATATATATATATATATATATATATATGAGAGAGAGGGAAATGAACATTGTTTTTTTTATTTATATAACTAAATTACGTAATTTCAGGGACAAATAGCTGTGTCTGGCAGTCTGTCAGTGTTGCTGGACTCAATGCTGTGTGTTTTGGGGCCATTGACCTGCCTGGCTGATCATGTTGCCCATCTAAAAGGATCAGTCAGCCAATCAACACTGACCCAGACACTTGATAACATTGCATACATTATGCCTGGGATTGTGTAAGAAAAAAGATAAGCAGCAAACAGGCACAGGTAAAATACTAATTAAATTTGAATAGCAAAGTTGAATAATAAACTAATTTTTGTGATGA
>CM035219.1:7746616-7786616 GCA_020233015.1 Callinectes sapidus
CAGCAGGATATTGTCTTTGCTTCTGGACTGTTTATTTGGGATCAATAGTCACATTTAAGGCTTTTTTATGAGTACTGTGGCGTGTTTGGAGTGATTTGCGTGCGTGTGTGTGGTGGAGGTGGCTGTGGTGGGCGGTATTGGGGGGTAAATAAGGGGGCATTTCTGCGCTAAATTTCTTGCAACGCCCAATGCACTTTTTTATTAGAGGTTGTATTAAGTTGTTATTAATGGAAAAAGATAGTTCATATACAGTGATGTTTTGTGTGTACAGTTGAGTGAAGTGAGTGGAGAGGAACTGTGTTATTCAGCGGTGTCAATATTACATTAAAAACTGCATTATCAGCCTCTCAACAGTTTATTTCTGCCTCTGAATCACTCCAAAGTGTTAAAAATAATGAAGAATAATGGATCGATTATTTTGAAATGTGTTTTGGTTCCGTTGAATTGGCAGTTAGAGGGTATTTAATGAGTGTTCAAAAGTATCATAATTTCAAAAAAACGTTTTTTTCCCATAGAATTTCTTAAGAATTTGTCTTGTTAGGAGTGTGTTTGTACTTTGGGAATTAGTTATCCTATTTATCGCGTCGAACCAGATGCAATAGATTGGTCTGTCATCGTTTTATCGAGGGGTCATTTTCAAAATGGTTTGCGCTACGTAAATATTGAGCTGTGACGTCATCAGCTGTGACGTCATCAGCTGTGACGTCATCAGCTGTGAGTGACGTCACTGGGCGGTGGGCGCCTCCCTGCCCCGCCCCACCCCCTGCCTTGCTGACTTATATAGCAGGAGTTACTGTATGTCTACCGTGTGTGTGCGTGTGCGTGTGTGTGTGTGTGTGTGTGTGTGTGTGTGTGTGTGTGTGTGTGTGTGTGTGTGAGTTTGTGTGCAGAGTCAATAGGATGGAGATAATTGGTGGAAATCTATTGGTATATTTATGTTTGATACAGGTGGTGAGTGTAGTCTATATATTCTTGGTAGTATATGGCTAGTGAGGATATGATCGCCCTCTACCTACACAGATCGAAACCTTCGGAGGCAGGGAGGTGGATGCACTTTTCGGGCAGATGAATTCTTTAAGAGTGAAATGGTCGAGAAGTGCAGCCGACACGCGCTTGACTTTAGCTTAGCTGTTCGAGTTCCGTGGGTGTGGGCATATGGGCAAGTTAGCTGCCTACTGCCTACTGTAACGCTGTGGCGAAGTGTTCTTTAATTTCAGCCAAAGAAACCAAAATGGATTCACGCAATATCACGGTCCCTAGTCCCGGGCAGCCTTTAGATAGGCAAGGGTTGCTAAGAATCTCCCGGTCGCCGAATTCTTTTATTTGTGCAAACAGAGGTATCAAAATTGGGAACTGGAATGTAAGGACATTAAATCAGGACGGTAAAATCGAAGAACTTGTTGCTGAATTTGAAAAGTATAAGCTGGATATGTGTGCGTTGACAGAGACAAGGTTAACTGGAATAGATAAAATGAAGTTGGATAGTGGGTTGAGCTTGTTGGTTTCTGGTAGGGAAGATGGGATGCATTATCAGGGAGTTGGACTGTTACTGGGACGAAGTGCTGGTAATGCATTGACAGAATGGGAACCTATACACGAGCGGTTACTTTATGCAAGATTTAAGTCTAATCACGGTAGCATCAGTATGTTTGTTTGCTATGCACCTACAAATGGTGCGCCCGATGATAAAAAAAAAAGATGAGTTTTATGGTAAACTGCAAGATGTAGTAAGCAGAGTCACTAGGCATGACATTTTGTTGTGTGTCGGTGATTTCAAAGCGGTACTGGGAAGTTCGAATGAAGGGTGTGATGCGTGTATGGGTAAAATGGGTGAGATTGAGTTAGCAAGGGCAGAATTCTGGAGTCTGCACTCTGAGGTTAGAAGATTGGCCAAAAGAGATAAAAGAAGACAGATAAATAAGAAGGTGGCGGAGACTGAAGTTTTACTTAATAAAAACAATGGACAAAGTCAGAGGATAGCCTACAAGGCAATTAACGAGTTGAATGGGTGTTATAATAAGCGTAAAGAAATTCCAGTTAAAGACCAAAATGGAAATTTATTCACTAAGGACAATGACATAAAAAATAGGTGGAAGGAGCATTTTGAAACAGTTTTAAATAGGCCAATACCACCAGCAGAGGACATACCAGAAGCTGAGAAAAATTTGATTATAGGAGGAGGAGAGATTACGTTAGAAGTAGAGAAGGCAATAGGGCAGTTGAAGAATAATAAGGCACCAGGGGAAGATGGAGTTTTTCCGGAGATGTTTAAAGCGGATGAAGATAGGTTGCCGCTAATTTTGGTTAAGTTACTTAATAAAATTAAAGAAAGTGGGATGGTACCGTCGGAATGGAAAAATGGTGTGATTGTCAAGATTCCAAAGAAAGGAGATTTAAGTGATTGTGGGAATTGGAGGGGTATTACTTTGTCTCCTATAGCTTTGAAAATATTTTGTAAAGTTCTGTTGAAATAGGATTGAGCCGGTGTTAGATGGTGTTTTGAGGGAGGAGCAAGCCGGTTTCAGAAAAGGGCGGGGATGTAATGATCAGATCTTTGTTGTTAGGCATTTGATGCAGCAGGCAAATGAAATGAAGGCTAGTTTAAGCTTGTGTTTTGTTGATTTTGAGAAGGCTTTTGACAGTGTTTCTAGAGAGGCGATGGGGAAAGTGTTGAGGTATTATGGTGTTCCAGAGTGGTTGGTGAAGTTGGAGAGGAGGGGAGAGGAGAAGGGAGAGGAAGGCCGAAGGAGACATGGATGCGCACAATGAGGCGAGAAGCTGGTGAAGAGTGTTGGGAGGATTTGGAGGAGTTGGCACAGGATAGATGGTGGTGGCGTGAATTCATTGAGGCCCTATGCATCCCTCAGGGTGCCACAGGAGTTGATATATATATATATATATATATATATATATATATATATATATATATATATATATATATATATATATATATATATATATATATAAGCCATTGTCGCGCGCTGGGAGGTGCGGCCAACGTCTGCGCTGTCATGTACTCCGCTGAGGTCAAGGACAGACTGATCTCATGAGTTCCTCTTGACCCAGACCTGAAGAAGCCGCGTGACGTCATGCGCCAAGCCTGCTCATTTTTACTCCGAAACGGGTCAACCCTGTATTCTTTTAATCCTGGTATCACTATCAAATTATTATTTTACGAATATTGTTAGACATGTTCATTGTGTAGTGCATTAGTTGGTACAATAGACCTTAACGTGCAGTCTCTCCGTAAAGCCATATGAACAATAAATTCAAGTGTATATGAAAATGCGAATTAAGTCACTTTTACGGGATGGTAGTTTCATTAATCATGGCATACGCCCCGTTTCCCTTAAGTATAATTTTTGTGTAAGTTGTTCAGAGGTCAAGTGTTGAGCGAGACTCGTGATGTCTGTACTCACTTGGGGGAGGGAGGGGCGATGTTCTGGACTCCATATGGTGCACGCATCAGCTAGCTTCCCCAGAGGCGCCGTCAGGAAGATCTGGGGGCAGTCTTTCAGCACACGGTCCACGAGGTAGCCAAACCCATACACGTCACCAGAGGGCCACACCCGCCTTCCTCCAAATACTTCAGGAGCCATCCATGGTGCGCCGTCCTCGGAATCCTCCTCCGTCCTGTTGTATGTGTAATCCTCGTCTTCATCCTCAGTGCTTAGGTCATCATCGGAAGTGATTGAAGAAAAGTCCTTTTTTCCTGAATATATCATTGGGTTTGTTTTATACATTGCGGTTCTGACTTGTCTGTCACATTTCACAGCGACTTGCCCGACGCGACAAGCCCAACCAAAATCAATGATGTGGAAATGTGGCTGGATCACACTACCTGTAAAGGTGATATTGTTAGTTTTTAAGTCATTATGAACGAATCCCATGGCATGGACTTCCCCCAACAGGTGGGCAAGGCTAATAAGTGACCTCAGAAAACCTTCTATCGAACACATGACCAAATATTTATCGTATGTCTTTCCAACAAATTCCTGCACCAAGACAGGTGGAGTCTGACACACACCTAGAAGACGAGGCACTCCACCCGCTCCATTCAGTTCCACTAACACACGAGCCTCTCTTAGCAGCGGTGCAAGCTCAGAGCTAAAAAGCTCCTTAATGACAGCCTCAATCCCATCATATGTTAGTCGTTTGACGGACCCAAAGCCGCCAATACTCAGCAAGCGTCTGCTGGTGCTCAGCTGGTGCAGCTGTTGCTGTGTTATGAATGGGACATGACGTTGTAGGAACAGTATGTTGTCATACACTTCGTCTTCGTCTTCCTCTTTTACTGTTGACACATCATGGATCAATTTATTATATTTCTGTTCATATCCGTAAATGTCTCTCTCATCTTTGTCCTCATGTTCCGTGATCGGGGAGGGAAGGTCGTTCCTCTGAAACTTGAGACGGGAGAGCCTCAGCAGACACACCAAGACCGTCACCAATCCTCCCACCAGACTCAAAACACACAACACACCGATGCGGATAACTTTCAACCTTCGCTGCAGGTTCGTCACGCAGGTAAAGTACCATTGGATGCTGATGGCGAGCATCCATTCTCCAAAGAATGGTAAGAATCTGAGGCTAGTGGATGGGGGTGTGCATGTCTCACTGTGAGCTAACACGGGCTCCAGCCCTAAACAACTTAACACTTTGGTGCAACTCACTTTGTTGTATAGCCTTACTTCTGGCGTGCTGAAAAGCCTCTCTGTCTGACGTTGATAAGTGTGTATCTGGACAGCTTTGTCGCGTGCTGAAGGGCTCCTTATTTTTCCGGCTGCCCAAACACACATCACCACCACCATGCTTGCGGTGGCAAGGAGCCGCACGATTTTGATTATAAGTCTTACCATGATGAAGATTACCGAAGTTATTCTTCAAACACGCCTGCTACCATCGCATAACAATTTCGTATCTGGTTACAAAAATAAAATTACATTCTTTTGATTTTCAAGATCAAAGGAGGGAAATATTTATACGTGGTATGCAGTGTTCACGTACATGTTTGTATGAGCGTTTTTTCAGCGCGGTGGAATGTCTATTCCAGCGTTGGAGCTGTCCTGACTCAACAAGGTGCCTATTATACAGTACATAGTGCAATCACTCCCTACTTATTGAAACAGTTTTTCTGCCTATAATTGGAAAGAAAGTGACATGTCATTGTTTTCATGGTAATTGGCATTATCTAAACTTCTTCCCCTCCTCAACGCCTTCCCTGTCCCTCCTCCCCACCCGCTTCTTCCTCCCCCCCCCCCTCTCTCTCTCTGTCTCTTTCCAGATGGCAGTTAAGAGTTAAACACCAATTATGCAAACAGCGTTGTGACTGGCATACGTCCAAGTTTGGGTTCAAGTACATGTGAATTCGTACTCGTATTAAGTACACAATAATATCATATAGGTACATGTACTCGTACTCGTATTCAAGTACACAATATCACATAATTGTAATCGTAATCGTACTTCGAACTTCAAGTACTCGACAAATTTACGGGTCCTATCGAGTACTACCGAGTACAATAACAACAACAACAAATGTTAAGGTGTCGTGTGGTGCCTGACAATGGCGACTATAGTGTATGGTAAGGGTGAAGCCGGGTGAGATTGTCAAGGGTGTGTAAAGTCAAAAGTGCATCTGTCGCTCCTTCAGTCCGGTCGCTCTTTGAAATTCGTTCCATAATTTTAGTCGTCTGGTTATTAAAAGTACTTACATATCGTATGTGAGACCATACCCTATCAGGGCAGAGAGATCCACTTCACTTTGTATACTCTCATATCGTGACCTGACCTCTTACCATGTTTCTCACCTTCCCAACTCTCCTTCTCGGTAGCACCGACCACAAAGGCTTCCGGTGTAGAAGGAAATTCCCCCCGGGAAAGTTTTTTTTTTTTTTTTTTTCTTGACAGATATATTTAGCTGAGCGCCAATTAGTGACGCATTGGACAGCCGCTTTGCGGTAACACCAAGGTGCTGCTAAGTTGTTAACACATTGATAACAGTGTAGTAGTCAGGCCGCCCCAAGTCCGTTTAGGGTGAGGCAGGTATTATAGTTTACTTCTAGATATTCTGGCAATTCAGTCTTCATATATACTTCTCTCTCTCTCTCTCTCTCTGTCATACAAAAGGTGCTAGTTTAGATTGTAGTGACTATAGTGATGAATTTAAGACAAAGCCATTCGATTATACACCATTGTAATAGGAAAGTGGCATCACAAACAGCATGAGCCCCACTCCCCCCGTGCCCACCTTCTCCAGCACATACACACAAAATGATGAAAAGGAAACCTTGGTGCATTTAGTCTTTATACTTTATCCACATATTTTATACAACTTAACTGTACACGAGGAATGCTAAAGTGTCAGAAGGGAGGCGGGTATTACTCCTCCCCCGCACTTCAGTATTCTGTACAAGTGAGTGATGGACAAAAGGTGTAGCCAAACATGTTGGCACATTCACTACTAGCTAATTATTGTCAGCTCACATTGCAGCAAACAAGGTATTATTGTCAGTTCACATTGCAGCAAACAAGGTATTATTGTCAGTTCACATTGCAGTAAGAAGTACTTCATACTCTGCATCCCTCCTCCCTTAGCCAGGAAAAAAATAAAATCTCCAGATACAACATACAAAACATGACATTTCACCCAAGCTAAAACCTACACCTTTCTTCAGATAATTTAAGAGGAGAAGGACTTCAGTCCAGCAGCACCTTACTCTTCGAACTTGGGGACAGGGGCCCTGTAGGTGTTGTAGTCACGGACTGGCGAATAGAACTGCAGACAAAGAAAAAAATCATATGAATGGTAAATTAGAAACTGTTAGAAGATAAAAATAGTGATGAATTATGGTGACTGATAAAGTTGTGATGCTGTAATAATTGATATGGGATCTGATCAGCCAAGGAACATATTTATTTAACTTTGTGCATGAAATACATGGTAACATTATATATCTCAGAAAAACATTGATTATTGAGATGCCTAAGCTAAAAAAAAACTGATATGCATGAAACACTGCTTGCATGTTAACAGTTTCTTCAGGTACATAACCTAGGTCTCTCTCTCTCTCTCTCTGTCTTTTTCAGGTAGTAAGACAAGGCTCCCATAAAGACACAATCAAATGAGTGAGACAACTAGTAATATTAAAAAATCACCCATAAAGACACAATCAAATGAGTGAGACAACTAGTAATATTAAAAAATCAAAGTCCACACCATCAGTCTAATAAACTCAAGGGGAGAGAGCACAGTCTCTTAAGAGCTTGCAGAGAGATGGTCTATAATATATGAATTGTACATTATTTCCGACTCTCTATGACTTGACTCCTTTTAAGAGGAAAGCTTCAAGATATTCAGCCCATTTTTTTTGCTATATCTCTCAGACTTACAAGGGGACTGGCAACTAGTGGGCCTTTTACTTTTACTCTACTTTCCGCTCTTAAATAAATAGAAAAATCTCAGACAGAGAAGAGAGTCCATCTTTTAGAAGTTTGAATATGTCTGGGAAATGGAGATGAACAAGAAAGAGTGCATGGCCTAGAGGACATATACTTCACCAAACAAAGGATACTGAAGAAATAGCCAAAAGTAGGTCAGTTTCTGAGACCCAATACACACAATGCTTAACGGAAAAAGTCATTAACAATAAGAAAGCCTACCTTCCTCCACCGCACACATAATTTATTATACTTTCCTCACCTTGTACTGCTTGTCAGACCACTCCTTCTGTGGCTCAGGGTTGGCTACATGCCTCCAGGTGACATCAGGGTTCCTGGTGGCCAACCGTAAGGTGTAGAAGAAGGACATGGCCACACCGGCACCCAGGCATACATACAGGGGGATCAGCTGCAGGTAGAGAGGACAAGATTAATATCTAAGGAGACTCTACAATGAAGCACAACTACCTATTAACATAATATGTACGTACCATTTTATTCTAAATCACACTTTAACCCAAACTAATTGATTTTCATAGAAAAATCATTTACAAAGTTATTTATTGTGTAAAGATCACAGTAGCTCCCATTGTTCTCGATCTAATCAAGTATGGTAATACAAATCTGTATTTCATTAATCCTACACAACTTATTAGAGGAAATTATGGAAAATCTACAGGATTTCATCTCCTTTCTGATCACTAAAAATAAGGTATTTTTTCCTTTACACCAGTCTCAAGTTGGGCTTGGCAGAGTATTTTATCATATAGATAAAATACTCTGGTAGAGTATTTTATTGTATTAGATGTTATTCACTTCATTTTGAATGATTGTGGTTGTATGGCATAATTAACTATTTTGTTCACACATTATGGAATTGTAACAATTCACAGATTTTTGATGTACGGGGAGGTCGAAACTTGCACCGTTAGCGAGCGTCACCGGTGCTTGTTGTGTCTCTCATTGGTGAGGACGAAGCTATTTTTCCCTGACAGAATTCGGTCTTTTTTTAATTAATCGCCCTGTTGTTTTTGTCGCGAATTGTTAGTTTCAGAGTTGGTGAGGGGCAGAAAAAAAAAGGTAAAAGTACAGATTAGGACCTCCTCCTTTTCCTCCATCCCACACCCCCCACCTGCCCCAGCAAGCTTGGGGGACTGTGGGGAATCGGGGGTTGTAGGGGGAGGACAAAACATGTGATATATGGCAATCGGGAAAAAATAACTTGAGGACAGAAATTGCCATATTTCGTAAAATTTGCGTAAAATTCGCAAGAGAAAAATATAAAGACAAAACCTAACCTAACCCAGTTGCGCACGCCGCACACCAACCAACATATGAACACACACACTATCTTGTACACCTTCAAACATGACTGATCATTGTGGACTTAGATTCTGCAGGCACCGGATTATTCATTTATTACTATGGCCTTACAAAAGCCGTCCCCACATTAAAAACATCACATACATGATGTATAGTAAGTACTCTATCACCTTGCAAGGTTATCTCAATGATTGGAAAGGAGGTGCTATTCTTGACGTTTTCCGTACGATTTCATATCAAGTTAGATTTGTTTAAATTTCTCCAGGTTTTCTCCCAAAGTGGCATATTTTATCCTTAAACTTTCCTGCAGGCTGCCATATATCGCCCGTTTTGTCTTCCCTACCTTATCACCCCTGTTGGTCCTCCTCACTCCTCAGTCCAACCCAACAGTTTTACCGGACACTTTACCGAGGCAAGACCAATAACCCACACCTAACCTTTCCATAACTTCCTAGACATTACTAAACCTACACTATAAAACTACCCTTGTTTCCCTACCACCACGAGCCTCATCTTTAGCCCAGGTAACACCGGGAATAAGGCAGAATGATAAATATAAAGACCCACACCTAAAATAAACATTATGGCGCACACACTCGACCTTCACCACACATTTCAGTATCTTATCACTGCTGCAAGGGAATTACTCATGTTTAAGCCACACAGCCACATCCGGGAAGCACTTGAATACTCACGGAAGGGTGTTTCTTCAGGCTGGAGAGAGAAAGGCCCTGCATGTTGGCGGTGTCTTGAAGGGGCGATACAAATGATGCAATAGCCGGACAAGAGAAAATGGCGAGACCAGCTGATCGGTGAGTGAGACGGTGACCCAGACCAAGACTCGGCTGGCCGGCAGAAGTGACCGAGAAGGACAATATGTAAATGCGTATATATGAAACTTGAAGGTGGATATATACTAGGACTGAATGAATGGAGAATATGAGTGGTCGCGAATTCACAAAGAAACCATGGAAGTTAGGTTAAGAATGTGTCAATCAATATACATGTTTATTGCATGTATTGCTACTGTTCATTAGTACTGCTTCTATTCGTAAGTCTGTGCCCTATAGAGATCTTGAACATGGTATTATGTGAGTTTCGTAATGTCTCGCAGAAGTATGAGAATCCAAAACTAATTAGCTCTCTCTCTATCTATTAATTTCGCCATAACTTTTCCTCCCCCTTTTTAACAAGCACCTCATTTCCATATGACGAATAATATTAAATCTCCCTATCAATTTATGAAAATATTTGTATTTTTCAGATTATAAACAAGCCTCAGAACACAATAATGTTATAATGTCTACAAGATATTACAAGACAGTCCCATCAGCCAGACAGGCAGAAGGGCAGACATGGCTCTGATCTCCGACTGGACGCAGCTTGGCGAAGATGTATTTTACAGGTAAATATTCACGTTGCACCTTTACTTCATGTTCATTATTGCGTGTACATGAGAGTACTGAGTGTGTTAAAAATGTGTGGTGTTTGAAGGGTGTAAGAGGCTGGAGGAGGGAGGGAACAGTTAATCAGTCCCCGCCCACTTCAATGTTTGTCTGTCACCTGAGGATTGTTGATTAGAGGAGTGTACATGGCTGGTGGACCTTCACACCGCAGCACACTATTTGTTTATTTGACCCCCGCCAGGTTACGTTTAGTTCGTATAATGTTTTAGCTCAGAGTGCTGGTGGCTAAGGACGTTGTTATCCTAGAGACACGACACGGGGCGGTGTTGCCGGGTGGCTAGTCGTCCCGCAAACTCGGTAAATTTTCAAAAATCGCTAGCGCCATTATAATTAATTTGCTCTAGTTTCATATGGGGATCAAATTACTCAGTATGGAAAGCTCTCACAGGTGGACAGGGTACGAAAAGCCAACTTGAGACTGGTGTTAAAGTAAAAATTTACTCTGCCCACATATGGAGTACTATGTATGTATGGGGAGTTCCCTCTTTTAGTCTTATTAAATAGGGTAGAATCAAAAGCTTTTCATCTTATCAACTCCTCTCCTCAGACAGTCTTCAGCCTCTTCTCCTTGTTGTCTTCTACCAATATTTTCATGTTAACTGCTCTTCTAAACTTGCTAACTGAATGCCTCCCCTCCTCCTTAAGCCCCATTGCACAAGACTTCTTCTTCCATTCACCCCAACTCTGACCAAATTATTCAGAATGAGATACTCAAAATTATGAGGAAGGTAAGAAAAGCCATGTTGGTTATGGTGAAACAATATAAAAATACCGCCAATGCCTTTCTGCTCCAGGAAACATGAAGTGTACAGCATGGACTGGGGGGGAGGAATCAACCTGACAGACTTCATGGTGGCATCTGCACCCTATGGGGGGCCGTTGGCACTCACCCGCGATGAGAGCAGGATCACCAAGACCCACCAGACGGGGAAGCCGCTCATCTTCATCTTCAGCTCCTCCGGGAAGAAGATATCTTCTTTCAAGGTACACAAAGGTTAAAGTGAAGCCCCAGTATAGTGGTGCTTACTGCTGGTGTTTGTGTTGCTGTACTCTGCTCTATCATTGCTGTTATATCTTATGAGTTTTCCAAATTTTAAAACTTGTCCTTATCTTTATGGTGAAGTTGTTTTTTTATTTTGATTTTTGTGTATTGTTTGTTAATTTGCCTCTACAAGTTATTGGCTTTTTACCTGTTTGTAATTGAGGATTATATTTATACCAGATTGATCCATCTGCAGTTTACATTGTAGACGAAAAGGTAACCCAATAGCACGCATCATATTGAAATACTGACTATATCGTCCTTTATGTCAAGTGTGGGTGAAACTCTTGGCCAACAAACACATCACATATCACCTCAAAATACATTCTGAATCTGTAAGCAATCTCATACAGTGATTATTTCATGGTGTACTTGTGCCATTCAATGTTGCCTTTATCCTTCTTGGTAAAGTGGACAAGTGGGTTCTTGTTGACGCTGGGCTGGTCTAGAGGCGAGGACCTGGTGTGTGTACAGGAGGATGGCGCCGTGCTGCTGTATGACATGTTTGGCAACTACCAGCACACCTTCAACATGGGACAGGTGAGGTGGTGAGACTGTGAGGCAGCAATGTCCATCACTACTGTAGTAGTTAGGGATTGGTCAAAGATGGACAGCAGAGTATCAGAAATAGTGTGGCATTGTATGAAGTGTTACTGTAAATGAAACATTGTTATGATAATATATAAAGTAAGGAGTTGACTATTAGACTTTCTGTGGATGTCAGTGTTCAGTACCACAAAATGACACTTCATGAACACATCACTAACCTGGTGGGATCTCTGGTGCAGGAGGCAAAGGATACCCGTATCCAGAGTTCCCAGGTGTTCACAAGCTACAGGGAAACAGGTGTGGCGGTGCTCACCAAGTCCAATAGGATCTTTATGGTGAACAATGTCCATGAACCCAAGACCAGGAAGTACCCAGACCTCCCAGGTGGGTTGTGGGCTGTGGATAGAGACTTAACTAAACATACTCATCTTCCTCTGCCTGTCTGCCTCTTCTACCTTGAGGCTGTGCACAAGTCTGCCAGTTGTCCCCATCCATTGCATTGTCTTGTGTTGATCCCATTCTTTTTAATCCCATTGCAAGTTTGTTTCAGTAACTTTGTCTTCATCTTTTCTGTGTTGAATCTCCAAGTTACAAAATTCATGTCACTCAAGGAAGTACATTGATTGTCAAAGTAACATGTCACTTTCATTTCCACTGAATGTATGATTTATTTTGAATATCATCTTATGATCTGGTAGAAATGTAGTGTGATCTCTTACTAGAAGATTGTCTGCAGATCATAGAATTAGAACCATAACAGGACCATCTTAATGAGGAAGGAATTCTTGTGTCATTGTTGTAGGAGGCACTGTGAACTGCTGGTGTGTGGTACGGGAGGAACGCCACTCCAATGTGCTGGTGAGCCAAGAACGGGACCTGCTGCTGCTCAACCACATTGATGAACGACCTCAGGCATTGGTGTGTGTGTGCGGTGGAAAGGGACTATAGAGAACTTGTGTTTGCGGGGGATCTGGTATAATCATGACAACCTTACAGGCCTCAACTTCCTCTTCCATATAACTAATCTTAGCCTTAAAACCTTATCCTCTTTCACTTAAAACATATCAGTAAAGTGTTGGGATAAATCCATCTCTGTTTTTGTTTTTCTTTGTTGTACTTGAATTTAATCATCTATTTATTTCCCATAGATGTTGATGAAGTATTGGTAACACTGTCGACCCTTGCAGTACCCACAGTGGAATGAGCCTGGTGGGAGTGTGGTTGAAATGGCTGTGTCCACCAACTCCCGCCACATTGCCCTCCTGTCAGACACAGGCAAGTTGTGGATCGGCTCCTCAGACATCCGGATCAAGTATTGCGAGTACGATGCCAAGAGTCAGGTCAAGCCAAGGCAGCTGGCATGGTGCGTGGTGGTGTGGTGTTGATCTTTTGTGTTTTATCTGTTGTGAATAATGACTGAGGGGGCTCACTGGAAACTTGTATGTGATTTAAAAGTATGTAAATTATTGACGTATTCCTGAGAAATGTAGGTGTGGTAAACAAAAGTGCCATCCCATCTTATAATGGTATTTAAAAGTGAGTGTTATATCAGTGTTCCTTCCTTGATGTGCGTGTGTGTATGTCCAGGTGTGGCACAGGAGCAGTGGTGTTGCTGTGGGAAGTAACACTGGAGGTGGTGAGTGTCAATGGGGAAGCCACCAGCTACTACCTGGACTCTTCCTCCCACCTGGCTCAGGAGGCTGATGGAGTGAGGGTTGTGGGGAGCACCGGCCATGACCTGCTGCAGAAGGTGATGTCAGCACTGTGTGTCTTTATTTTCAGCTTTAACCCCTTCAGTACTGGGAAGCATTTTTACCATGAGTTTTGGATAATTAGACAACTTTATTGACATTAGGAAAGTTCATGAAAGTCAGAAGATTAATAGGCAGTCTTTACTACTTTTATTCCCATATGAGTTTCTGAAGGTGTATAAAATAGACCAATAATAAGCAGAATAAAAGGAAAATGTACCCTAATAACTCCACCTCACTTGTATGTTCAGTGACTTTTGTAGATTCAGTCACCTCCATACTCCTTGAAGCAGTTTTCCTATCCATGTTTCTAACAAAAGTGACATCTGTCATATATATAAATTATATAAATTGAATGTTTATAAATATTGATTAGCCTAAATACATCATTATAAAAGTGTGTTGGTGGGGTTTTCAGGTTCCTCAAGTGGTGGTAGACACTCTGGGCATTGGTTCCATGGCCCCCGGTGCCCTGTTGTTGGAGGCTTCCAAGGGATTCCAGGCAGGTGTTCTTATCACAGTTTGTTGCAGTCACCCTGCCTCCGGACACTTGGTCAAGCACACCGTAGAATCCTTACTAGGCAATTACCGATTAGCTGTGGGATTATGACAGAATCCCATGATTTTACATATGTGAATTATACTCTAGTGTAGCTACAGCATACAACATTTTTTTAGTAATTGATGTATGTGCTGTATTTAGCAAGTTTGTCTGGTATGTATGTACTTTATTTCTTGAATATCACTTAACACTTACAACATGGTGTATGAACTTATGAAGAGGAAATGCAGGGAATAAGGAAATTGTGCTCTTACTCTGAGAATCCTGACAATACCAACATTTTGATCTCACCAGGAGAGGAGTACTCAAACCAACGACTGTCTGGCCATGATCAAAGACTCAATGGAGGAGGCAGTGAACCAGTGTCTCCAGGCAGCACAACACCAGTACCAACCACAGGCACAAAAGATGCTCCTCAGGGTATGCAACAATCTCTCTCTCTCTCTCTCTCTTGGTTTTTACTCCTCAGGTTTTCACCGTTCTGTTCCTTCTATATTTTTTTTTATCTTTTTAATGTTTTGTTTACTCTTTTGGCTATCACTATAATTTTTTTTCTCATTGTCTTTTTTGTACATGTGAGCAGTTGTATGGTATGGTATTACTGTCCTCTTCATTGTCCTTCACCTCTGTAATCTAAGTTAAATATTTGGGTGGATCCTTTTTTATGCTTTTTTTTCATATTTTCTGCTGTACTTGCTCCAGACTTCTTCATTCTTTCCATGTATAATTGGATACTAGAGGGACTTTTCATTCTGTGTCATGATGTTTATATTGGTAAAATTATGCTCTATTCTCTCTCAACATAGTATATTTTTTTTGCTACTCTTCCTCAGGCAGCATTGTTTGGCAAGAGCTTTATCCCTGAAATGAACCCAGAGCCCTGCAAGAAGACCATTTTCACCCTGAGAGTCCTGAATGCTGTGCGGGACCATAGAGTGGGTCAGTGAGAGGGCTATTCCAATTGACTTGTGTTTGGCTTGCAGTTATTATAGCCTTCCATCTTCCCTTATCCTATTCTACCTCTAGTTTTGCTTGTTTCCCTCATTCTTTCAAATCTTGCACTGCCTTATCTCCCTTTCTGTGTCCTGGTCCTGTCCTGTTGCTAATCTTGTGTCTGGTTCCTTCATATTCTTTCAAATCCTACAATGCTCCATCTCCCTCTGTGTACTTGTCCTGTCCTGTTTTTAATCTTGCATCAGCTTCCCTCACTCTTTGAAATCTCGCACTGCCCTATCTCCCTTTCTGAGTACTGGTCCTGTCCTGTCTTTAATCTTGCATCTGGTTCCTTTATATGCTTCTAAATCCTGCACCTCCCTTTCTGTGCCTTGGAGCCATATTACCAGACATTCTTTAGTCTGTAACTTTTTATCAAACAAATTTCTTGTCTTAAAATCCATCTTAACCTCTCGAAATTGGTATTGTACTTTAGCCCTTATCTCATTGGCAGTAAATTTGAAGCTGCTGATGCGGTAATGGCTAAAATACAGCACCAATTTCAGGAGGTTGAGATGGATTTTAAAACTAAGAATTCATCTAAGAAAGAGCTACAGACTAAAGTATCTCTGTTAATATGGGCCTTGGGTGTTGTCCTGCCTTTGTGGTCATCTCATGGTCCTGCTGATGGTCAGTTTCCCACAGGTCTCCCTCTTACCTGGAGTCAGATGGAGCACTTGACCATGCCTGTGCTGCTTGACAGGCTGGTCCACCGACGCTTCTTCCCTCTGGCACTGGAGATTGCTAACTTCCTAAAGATTCCTGAGACGGATGGCACCTCAAGGATCCTCGCTCACTGGGCTTGCTTTAAGGTAGGGCGACACTGCTACACCAAGCCAGTCAGTGGGAAATGGTGGTGAGAGTTGGAATTGAAGGCAGCAAAAATATCATAGCTGATTCTGCAGCCCTGAATTATTTCCATGTGTGTTTTAGATGTATTTCTAAGGGGTGTTTTAAGGAATTTTTGGCATATTTTTTAGTGTTTTGGGGTATTTTTTGTGGTATTTAAGTGTATTTTGTTGTGATATTTTACCAATGGGTCTGAGTAAGAGTCAGGTCATAAGAGATCAAGGAGTCCGAGTCAGGTGTGTCAGTTTGCTGTTGTGACATTGAGCAGCACCGAGTCTGTTTTGCATTAGTGATTTCACATGCCTCTGCTTACCACTGGACTTGTAGATTGCATAATATTATTGTAGAAGGCTGGCCATAATAGGATTTTGCACAACAGCCAAAGAGGATTTATATTTTCTGAGCATTAGTTTAATTAATTACCACTTCACCTCCACTGTCTTCCCAAGGTGCGGCAGCCGTCCCAGAAGAGTGACGAACACATAGCCAAGGAGATTAACAGCAAACTCGGATACACGCCAGGCATATCATACACAGACATAGCCAACCGAGCTGACCAGGCTGGGAGGAAACAGTTGGCCATCAAGGTGAGGTGCCCAACTCATCAGTGGCTTTTTTTGTGGTTTAGGATTGTTTTGTTGGCTTTTAATTCTTTTTTGTATTAATTTGGACCATACAGAAATTTAGTTTTTATCTATTCTTTTGTAATTTTTTTTATTTTGTGGTCAATAGATATCTGAATGTGACACAAAGTTAGGTTTGTTGTTGGAAAAGTCTGAGTTTAATTGCTAATGGAAGAGTAGTTGTTTTGGATTAGTATAAAAAAAGGTAGTGATTGTTTTTTTAGATCTTAAGAGAAATGTGCTGGATAACTGAGTATTTTTATATTGTTAGAGAAAGAAGAAGAGTGTATTTTGAATCTCTACTTCATTTTACCTCTTTTCGTCTTTCAAAGGTTGGCCAAATTAAACTCCCAATTAGAGTGTATTTTGAATCTTTTCTTTTTACCTCTTTTCCTCTTTCAAAGGCTGACCAATTTAAACTCCCAGTTCCAAGATAATGTAAAGGAAGTAATATTCTTTACCTCATCTTCTACAGACACTAAAATTGTGGCACCAAAATCAATTTGCATTTATCACCCTTTTGCTCCCAACAGCTGATTGAGTATGAGTGCCGAGCTAAGGAGCAGGTGTTGGTGCTGATGAGACTTGGCGAGGACCAGACAGCCTTACGACGTGCCCTGCAGAGTGGAGACACCGACCTCATCTACACTGTGTTGTGTCGACTCCGCCAGAAGCTTTCCTCAGGGGACTTCCTGGTGAGGGTTAGGCTGGATGGTTTGATCTTGGTATAGGTTTTCTTCTTAATTAGATATTCTTAGTGTAGTTATTTTCTAGCAAGAGATAACCTGTACTCTCAGTCATTCATGTCTTTCTCTGGTAAGCTCGAATTCCCTATCTCCTTCTGTATTTTCATCCTCTTATGACTTGATTTCTTGTAAGAGGGAGGTTTCAAGGTGTTTATCCTTTTCTTATGGTTAACTCTTAGACCTAAAAGGAGACTGGCAACTAGTGGGCCTTTTATTTATTTATTTTTTTTTTTTTTTTACTTTCTATGTTACCCTTCGCCAGCTTTCCCCTCTTACATAAAAGAAATGTATGGATATTGATGATTGATTGGTTTCACTAATATAATCTAGTTTGTCTTGTGTTTTTAAGTGTTTTATGTGTTTTTTTCTTCTTTGTGTTGTCCTGTGGTGGAGTATGGGCCACAGGACTGTTGCTTTCCACTACCAAGGATCAATGGAATACAAGTGTGAATGTACAGTGTCTGTCTGGGCCAGCCTCTGTGGGATTATGAACCAGATATGTAGATGAATCGATTGATGCATTCTGTCGTGGTCTTTGTTACAGATGCTCATCCGCAACTTCCCAGTAGCTCAGACTCTTCACATGCGCAGCTGCCAAGATCTGGACACTGAGCAGCTGAGGGATATCCTGGTGCAGGAGGATGACTTCTTGGGCCAGGGTCTGCTGAGGGTGAAGGAAGCTTATAACAGTTCAGTAAGTAGCTCATCCTCAGATCTTGCAAGTGACCACACTTATTGTCACCTTTAAAGTATTTAGTGCAGAAAGTGCAGACTGACTCACTGAATTGGTTTGGTTAGGGCAAGCTCATATGGAAAATATTCTTCATCATCTCTCCTTAATTTTGTTCATGTTTTTCTCTCCCTCTAGTTATCTATTCCCATTTCTCTGCACCAAACAGAAACATTAATACAATCTTTCAGTAAACCACTGATTTGTTTTTCCTGCAGCGTGCAGACACTCGGCTGGCTGCTCTCCAGGGTGCTGCCGAGCTGTTCAGGCGGGCCAAGCATGAAAGTCACCTGCAGATGACTGAGGAACAGATCAAGCTGTATCGCTGGCAGGTACACTAATAATGATAGGATTTCTTGCTTATTAACTCCCAGTGTGATAAGAGTTGAAAGGATCTTTTATCATGTGTGAGTTACCAGCTTCAGTCTTTACTACAACTTTAAATAGCATAAGTAAACCAGCTATTTTCATCACTATGCATGTTGCTGTTTTTCAGATACGACTGGAGGAGAATCAGCAGAAGCCGTACACAGACAAGTCCCTCCATGACACAGTCCATCACCTCCTCCTGGATGGACAAATCAAGGAGGCTGAGAAACTACGTGCAGAATTCAAGATCTCTGAGAAAAGGTCACAACACTGACAAAGTATCTAAGGATTCAGTTAGATTAGTATAATTTTTGCATGAAATATGCCACTGATTGATTAATTGATTCAAGATTCTTGAAGAGAATATTTTAAATAATAAAGAGTATTGTCTACTAAAATATAATTCATAAAGTGAAATGCTCCAGTTATCGGAAGTGTCTTTCTGTGTTTGGTTTGTCTTTGTGAAATGTTTGATATTAGTGATAGATGTTTGTTGTTCGATGCAGGTATTGGTGGCTGAGGGTGGTTGCTCATGCCCAGGCTGGCCATTGGGATGAATTAGCAGCCCTGGCCAAGAACAAGAAGAACCCTATTGGTTTTGAGGTATGTGGAAAATTAGCAAAAATGTTTTATTTGGACTTACACCAAGTAATTACCCCAAATCTGAGTATGTAAATGAGCACTAATGCAGTAGTCTTTAGCCAGGACACTCATAACTTTTGTACATATTCACTCAAGGTTGTGAAGAGCTACTGTGTAACTGGTGAGGCTTCCCAGGTGGACTTACCCTTGTCGTCTTGAATTCCTAGCCTTTCTTTACTGTGTAAAATACAACAGTTATAGATTTACACAACATTAGGTAATGCAGGTTTGAACATATGCCATATTAACACAGCATTGTATATAATCATCTTAAATTCATTGGTGACCCCATGATTATTTTGCAGCCTTTTGTAGAGGTGTGTCTCAAGACTGGCAACAAACTGGAGGCACAGAAGTATGCCTCAAAGGTGAAGGAGGAGAACAAGGTGTCGTGCCTCATCAAGTGTGGGTGAGTGAATCAAAGTACACATTGAAAAGATAGCCTTGAGAGAATAGAGTTGCATACCACAACCTCTCTCTCTCTCTCTCTCTCTCTCTCTCTCTCTCTCTCTCTCTCAATATACAATTTTTACTCTCTCCTAGAAGGTTTCCTGGCCCAAGACCAAGGTTCAGGTGTTAGGAGGCTTACTGGATGAAACAGTACAGTCTGTCCATGCATATGATGAAGACAGTGAGAACTTTGCATGCCTTGGTAGTGTAGTGTGTAACAATGCTGGGTCAAGCCAGGAAGTAGAGTAGTCTGGCTTGGCCAACAGTGTTATGGAATCATGGAATCTTGATTCACGAGACTTCCAGACAGCTGATGCTGGACTTCGTACATGGCACTCAAAGAGTTAGATACGATGGTGCCCCCTTCAGCTGTATATCGTTACCACCACCACTCAGCACCTCACTATGGCTTCACGACACTAAATTTTGCGCTCCCGTGGGCCAGGGTAGGTGCATGGCCAACACAAGGTTCTCCCACCTCCTTTGCTTTTCATCTCTGGTCCCTCCTTGTCTCTGGGTAGAGACAGGGACTATGGCAGTGGGGACAGGGAGGTTGATTCCTCGGATGCAGATGATGGTATGCTGGATCCCTTCCCTACTTTCACGGCCTTGATGGACTTTGTTTGCAACATACAGCTCAGGAGCTGGGCTTCCTGGGAGTCAACATTTGGACTCTTCCTTTGAAGGCTTCCCGACGCACACAGGACAGCTTGGTGTGGATCAGCTGGACTCCTGACAATCTTGTGGACTTGCAATGGTGGATGTTGCAGTCCAATCTTCTTGCCGGCAGGGATCTCCGGGACGTGTCTCCGGATTTCCTGCTGTACACGTATAATGCCTCCACTCGTGATTGGGGCTGCTCCCTCCTTCATCACACTGCGAGTGACCTGTGGTTCCAGGAAGAGTCTGCTCTCCACTTCTATCTCTGTGAGCAGTTTGGCTTGCTCTTCTTCATTTCCAACACCTTCTCCAGGGCAAGACAGTTGGTGTGTTTACAGAGAACACCACAGCCCTGGCATACCCTCCTCACCAGGGGGGGCACTCATTCTTGGGCTCTCAACGACGAAGCTCAGTGGACTTGGCGTTGGGCGGAGAGCAAGTCTATTTCTCTCCAGCCACATTCATCAGTAGGTCTCACAATGTGGTGGCGGATTCTATCTGCCGGAGGTCTCAGGTTCCATCCACAGAGTGGACTCTCCACCACAAGATCTGTCGGGCCCTGTGGCAGTTATGTGGTATGCCCCTCATGGATCCCTTCACACCAGCCAGTACTGCAGGCTTCCTGCATTAGTCTCTCCATTTCCAGATCCCATGGCCATTGCGATGGATGCCTTTCTGTTCTGGAATCACATGGAGCTCTACGACTTTTCCCTGCTTCCAGCAATCAGGTGTCTCCTCTCCAAACTCTGGTAATCGCGGACATTTGTCATCCTCATTGCTCCATTTTGGCAAGCAAGGAATGGTTCCCAGACTTGCTGCAGGTGACTGTCAATGCTCCTCACCTTCTACCGATGTGCCCAGACCTCCTGCGGCAACCACAATTTCATCGATTCCACAATGGTCCCCACGTAACGTTCCTGACGAGTTCTTGGTGACGTTCAATGATTGTGGTTTACCAATACAAGTAGAGGCGGTACCGTCTGTGGTGCCGCCAGGAGGGTCACACTGTACCGACACTTTCCAGTCAAACTGTGAGGCTTTCATTTTACACTTGCACCAGGACTGTCACATTTCTCTCTCTGCGGTCAAGGGCTACAAGGCTATGCTAAAGAGCGTCTTCCATTTGAAAAGGGTTCGACCTTTCTACTGACCAAGTCTTACGGGAGGTCATTCACACCTGTGGTCAGTAGGTCCACAGGACCACACCTGAGGTGCCCCCTTGGAATGTAGATGTGGTTCTGCTCTTTGTTGGCGCACTTTTCGACCCATTGCACCAGGTCTCTCTCTCCAGCTTTTGACCCAGAAGACTTCCCTGGTGGCTCTGGAGACAAAAGAGTTGGGGAACTACTAGCGCTGTCTGCTCATGTTGCCTGCTATGTTAACGACATGGTTCTTTCCTACCTTTTGGACTTTGTGGTCAAGATGGAAACTCCTACTACTCGCTGCCTCAGGAGTTGTGTTATCAAGTCTTTTGGATGCCGTCGGCTTGGATGACAGTGAACGGCTACTCTGTCCTGTTCGGGCTCTTCGATGGTACCTTCACAGGACACCGTCTCCATCTCGGCCCCCGGCACCTGTTCCTCTTGGTCTGGGATCCCACACATCCTCCCTTGAAGGCAGTCATCTCGGATTTCGTCCGTCAGTTAATACGTTCTGCTCAGGAATGATTTCCTGACCACCTGGAACCTACTCTCCAGGTGAGGGTGCATGACGTCCAGAGCATGGCAATGTCTCTTGTGGTCCAGCAACAGGGTGTCATTGGAGGTTATGGCAATGGCTTACTGGAGGACAGTCTTCACCACTCACTATCTCAGCTAGTTCGTCATCTCAGGCAGGGAGTGTGGCTAGTTCTAGACCATCCTCCCCAAAGTCTGCGGCGCTTAGTAGAGTGCAAGAGGCACTCCCTGCTGAGGGGACATGGGGAGGTAGCCTAGGACACAAACCATCGAGGGTTCGGTCAGGTAAGCACACCGTGTTTGTGGATGCCCCATAGTTCCCGAAACGGCCTCAGACCAAGGTGGAGGAAGACAGGTAGGCGGTTCCTCCACCGCTTTCCCTGGCTCGGGACCCAGATGTGGTTGTAGCAAGGGTGCTTGACCCGCTTGTCCATCCTGGACCCTTAAGTGAGGGTCGGACTGCTTGTGATGTCATAGAGCGTCAAGTGTCTCCAGTCACTGTCCACGGGAGGTGGGGTGTGTGATGCTACACCGCTTCGCCCCTCCTTCATTGATGACACCCGAGGGGCAGGCGCCATGGCAGCTCTGCCCAGTGATTCTGTAATGCCCCACCACCTAAATGTGAGAATCTGCCTATAGTAGAAGGAACAGGTATTATGTGAAATAAATGACATTTTTATGTCTAAAATGTATTTTTCACTTACCTGTTCCTTCTACACACACTCCCGCCCTTCCTCCCCGCTTAATACTTCTCTTCTGAGTTAATTTTGGGGGTTGTAGAGAAGTGGGGACAAGGATAGACATTGGAGGGAGTAGACAGACAGACCCAGCGGCAAGCACAAGGGGGAGTTGATTTTACGTACTGACAGACAAAGAAGACAATGTGTTCATTGCCTATAGTAGAAGGAACAGGTCAGTGAAAAAATACATTTTAGACATAAAAATGTCTTTTTTTCACTCAGGCTACTGGAGGAAGCAACCAAGATAGCACATGAGCAGAGGAGTGCTTCCAGCCTGGCAGAAGTGTTGGCTGCCTGTGGACCCCAGCATCAAGCTCTACAGTCTCGCCTACAGCAGCTCCTCTCGGACCCATCCTTGAAATCATAGTTCACCCCAGCTTCCTCTTACCACCTCCACTAGTCATATTCTCCCTCTACATTCATTTCATCATGCCACATTCTTTCATGTCACTATCACATCAAGTACTTTGATGTCTCTCTCTCTCTTGACATGACCAGCATCATCTCTCATCCTTTACAGACTCCATTCCTGAATACAGAGTATTAATTTATATGATATAGCTATTGATCTATATTGAAATACAGTACTGTATATGAATGATATAAATATACTCACAAGATGCTCAATAAATAAACAAAAGAAAAGAAATCATTAATGGTTTTTCCTATTTGTAAAATATCAAACTGATATTCGAATAAATTAAACAACACGTCACTTACCTGTGCATGGTGAGGCAGACAGAATGGCATGTAGTGGTTAATGGTAATCCCTTGAGAAGGTATTTTCTGAGCTGAACTGCAGGTTTGATCCCACTAACTCGTGCTGACTGGCTACACATGATCAAGCTTCAGACCATAACCAATCTATGAAGATATCTAAAAGAAATGTTATATGGTGGCAGGCAGGGAGATCCTGTGCAACATGAGGAAGGTTTGTTTGATACAGGGTACATGATGAAGTTTGCTGTTTATTGAAGAAAATGTTTACCTTGGTGAACACAAGGTGAACATTGATATTTACACCAATCCCTTTCTCTGCATGGGCTCGATGTCTGCAATCTGGCAATAGCACGCCAGTTTAAGGCCTATTTTCCCTGCACACGAGCTAAGCCTCACTTACATGAAAGGCACAACAGAACTCTGTGATTGGTAATTCTAAACCCCCGACTGACAGCACCTTGCTGGCCATGAGGACATGGTGTGGCACATGCCACACACAATTCCTCTGCATGAGCTGTACAAACATGCTTTTCCGTGATTCAATAAGCACCGTTTTGCCAAGAAAAGTACAAATTGCAGAGCCTCAGCCAAGCAGGCAGGGACTGGCGTGCCACTAGTGTTGGACTGGTACAGTATTTCTCACTCTTGGAAACTATAAATTTAGACCAGACAATATTGAATGTTCTCTTGGTGCAAACATGAATGAGTTAAAAAAGGTGATCATCAATTATTGAAAAAGATTGAAGTAGATTTACACATTGAAAGCAATGTCAACCTGTAAATCAGGTTTGTATCAAATTCACCACAGATAAATCTATGAATACAAAGCATTCTGGTGTGTATCTTGAGGTCTGCGAGTGTATCTTATGTACATTTGCAAAACCTGTACATATATACAGGGCACACGGTTATGTACATACAAAATGCCTGGGTATGGCTTTGTGTATGCATTCTAGAGTAATGAACTGTTATATGCTATGCCTTCAGTGACTACAGTGCATTTGTGTACAGCACTGCAGCAGACTACTACACGGTGGTGCTGCCGGGGCATGGCGCTGGCCGGGGCACAGCGGTACAAGTAAGGCGACTGACAGCATGACGTGACTAGCAATTAGTTAGGAGTTTAACATCAGAAAATAAATCATTTTAAAGAAAATACATCAAGAATATTCCCTATGATATAGTTTCATGCATTCTTATAAAATTCACTGTATAAATAGTTTCCTTCCAGTTCACATATGAAAATGATGAATGATTTATGCCATATACACATCTTAACCCTAATAATAATCAACAATTTCCCTATGGATAAATAAAATATTCGGTATTTTCTACATAAAGTATAAGAATATCAATCACCTCGCAGGCAGAAGATCAGACTCAAGATTACAGTTCAAAGATCTGAAACACCACAGATCACAGCTTGTTATTTCCCCTCACCTGGAGAATCTAACTAAGATGCCACCCATCCCAAGATGTCGCTAAGACCACAGCCTGGAGTTGGCTTGCGGGTGACTTAAAATATATCACTACAAAATAAAATCTTGGTACTCACTACTACATGAATTCAGGGACTCTCCAATCCTTTATGTACTCCATCAGTAATGTTTGGTTTGTCCTTGAACATGGAGTAACTACAGAATGCTTCACAACCAGGCTGCATCACCAAGCTCTTGAATATCTGCCTGCATGGCTTTCAAGGCAATAAATGTATGCTGCTGTGGACAGTAAAATCTCATTCATTGATGTACCAATAAAACTGAACCTTTCCTATTTTGTCATACTACTCAACACAACAGACGAATGTAAAGCTTTTCACAGGTCTAGCTGGTGAAAATTCTCCACTAGCACCCATTGCATTTCCCTATTCTAATATCTATAGAAAAAAAATCCACTGCAGTGCCCTCTATGCTTCATTCTGATATCTAAACTGTATCCTGTACTCTCGTATATTTTTTGTATACCATGAAAACTGTAAATTTACTATGATAACATTTAGCAATAATTCACATCAAAAAATTGCATTCTATCCCAATTTCATGGTTACACAGTGCTTTAAATGATCTTTACCAATTCATATCACTGTAATCCAAAAGAAGTACCCCATAAACTAATTTCATAGCTGCCTCACTTGTACCGAAATTTTTTTTACATCAACCTCTCAAAGGCGAGTTCAAAATAATCACCACAAATGCCCACCTCTCATCATGCTGAATGAGGTAACAAATAATACCACACACACACACACACACACACACACACACTCTTACATCTTACCAGGCAGCTAACAAATACTACTGTCTTCCTGAGCTGTAACTGAGCACGGCAGAACAAACCTAACCAGCAAACTTGGGCACTGCACCCTTTCCCTAATAATGAGAGAAAAAAAAGAAAAAAAGATACGACTACAAAAGTTATCACAGCAAAGTTCATATGACACAAATCTATTGGCCAAGATTTGACTGATTTATGATATCCCTTAATAGGAAATATTCCAGAATCAGGAAATCAATTTACATTTCCATTCACATTCAGAAAGTTTGAAGGAATGAGATGTCACTGTCCATGAACACACCAAAACCTTAGCTCCTCAGGCTGCCACAGCAACAAGGAACCAATTACTTCAGCCTAATGCTGCTGCTGCTGCTGCTGCTGCTGCTGCTCTACTGCATATCATTCAGGCTTGGAGCTTTTATCATGAGCTGGACACTGGACAAATACTCATAATTATAGACAAGAATACGTATTCAAAATAAATTTAACATCAAACTAAAATAATTGTTAATGATATTTAAGAGATTCTTGTTGGTTATAATGATCAAATGAATATAAGAAAAGGACTATGGTAGAAGCATAACAGTCTTTCCTAAAAATGTGAATAATAAGTGATTATGTTGCTGGAAACATGGTGACAGGAAATATCAACAGGAACACTGCACAACCTAGGAAGGGAATGTAGACAAATGACAAAGGATCTACCAATAATGACCAGATAGGCTGAAGTTTACACTCCTGATAACTGAACTAAGACACACTCCAAACAAAATATACAGCCAACATATATATGGTGATAACACAATGAAGCTACAAATGATATCAAACACTTAAGGTTCTTTTCTGGTAAGTAGAACATAGAGAAATGTAATAGTAAATTGAGTAAAAATTTCATTACCTACAAGTGACTCAGTGCCACACGAACACAAGATTATTGCCTCTTGTTTTACTGTGCTGCCAAGGCTCCTTGTGCTGCCTTGGGTCAGCAGTATTGAGGTGACTTATATAACAACTCCATACTAATGTAATGAACTCCTGCCAAGTTTTGTGAACCCTTATACAAGCCACATCAAAAGTTCAGAAGAAAAAGTAAGGTGCAGCTAACTCAACCTACACATTTCCTTGTGATGAATCATCTAACAAATTAAATTTGTACAAAATCTACTTGTTCTTACCAAGTAGATATTTATAGTACATAAGTCCGTGCTGTACAGCTGAAAATAAATATTTTGTACAAAAAGACTTGTACACTTGATCATTAAAAAATATTTATAAAGTTTTATGAAATGGAAGAAGCTGTATTAAAAATACAATTACCTGTGATATCACACCGAGCCTACACACACCCAGTGGAGTGACACGGAACACCACAGACGGCTGTTATGAGCAGGTGACCGACAGGTGCTCCTCCCTTACACGGACATGGCCTTCTTGGAACAGGTATGTGTGGCATCACAAGGACTAAGCACACACCTCATTACAGAAGGCTGATGAATATCCAATGAGTAACTTACATACCAATTACAAAATTAAAGCAATTAAAGCCGTCATGGTTAATTCTTTTGAGTATGTGTTCTTAAGTATGAGATGCAAAACTTTAGTTTTATGCACATACTGTATATATATATATATATATATATATATATATATATATATATATATATATATATATATATATATATATATATATATGAGATTCCACACGCGCTGAAGCTGTCTCGTCCTGCACGGTAAACACTACTCATATCCAGTGCACGTGTCACAACATTCTGCCACTGCAGCTACAGTTAGGCTACACTGAACAGTAAAATACAGTATGAAAATATAGACTTTACAAGCAGCCCACCAAAACCCAACAAGTGCAAACCATAAATTTTGATCACATTCATAAAACACTTGGGGTCAATTTGACTGATATGGTGAACAAAGATGGAGAAATCATGCACTGCTAATATAAAGTTAGGATAGGAATATGTAACCATAACTTGGAGGTAGACAACAGTGCACCAAGTGAACACTGGGGCCTTGTATGTGGGACACTCCATCTCAACAGCAGCCTTGAGTCATCCTGGACCTGATGCCCTTTGATAAACTGGGCAGACCAAACAGCTATTACTAAATAAGGCCCTTACTCACTCTTCCACAAACTGGACACTACATACACACTCAGTGAGAGCATCCAGTGCCTTTGAAAACTTTCTACAAACAAGACTCAACAGCAGCATCTAGATCCACGTCAACAAAAAACTCATACCTTGCTCCTTTTCTATTCAAACCATTAATTCCTTTAATTAATGACTTTCAAATCTTGCTCCCCCAGTCTCCCTCCATACCTCTCTGTACGTAAGACCCACGCCCCAAGCATCAAGGCACATCTACCTTCTGCTGGTAAGGATGACAGAACTATCACCATTGACTCTCCTATCCCCAACCTCCATCACCACTAACTCTCCTGCCATGTCAACCATTCCCGCCACCACTTCCACTCCGAGACACAAACCACAGACACACACCCTGTCTGTGACGACACCACTATGACTAGAAAACAGCGTGTTCAGAAATGTTTCTTTACACAGGATTCACAGGCACACAGAAAGCCACAAGGAGGACCCACACATGTACACATACACACACACACACACACACACACACACACACACACACACACACACACACAAACACACAAACACACACACACACACACACACACACAGGCGAGGTCTGGCTGGCTGGCTGGCTGGCTGGCTGGCTGGCTGGCTGGCTAGCTTGCTGGGAAAAAAGCACGCTGGGACATTTACAGCTGGACAGACTTGATTTGCTGCACCATGACGTTCCTGGAGCCAGCATTCTGGAAGCAGCGGGAACAGTAGCCACTAGTGGAGCAGCTGCCATAGAACTTGCAGTCCCTGGTGAGGCAAGGCTGACTTGGGCTTTCTGATCTTTCTTCTCCTCTCATGCTGATCCCAACTTCATCTATTGCCACAGGGGTGAAACCAATGCCACTCTGACTGGCAAGGGAGGTGACTGAGGGAGCTGTAACCTTCATGGCAGACTCCCCCTTGGCTGGAACAGTCTGGCTCACATCTGGCTCGTCCCCGATCGCCTGATTCTTGGCCATGTTGTAGCTCAGGATGGAGGGCACGTCGTTGTAGAAGGTGGAGTTGGAGAGGTAGAGCGTTCCATCCTTTCTGGTGGAGAGTGCCTGGTGGACAGGAATCTTGCTGGCTTCTCCTGCTGCAGAGGAATCCAACTCTGCATAAAATTTAGACTTCCCCGCACCATACTGGGGCCCCTCAGACATCCTCGGATGGTGGGCCTTGGGAGAGTTGAGGTTGTTGGTGGTGGATGAAGTAGTGGAGGACGAAGAGGAGGACGCCTGACGCTTGTACTCCTGTTCTTGCTCCCGTTGTTTGGAGAAGCAGGTGGAGCACATGTAAGACGTGAGGGCTGTACCATACATACTGCAGCCCAGGTTGATGCACTGCACCGGACCCTCCACCTCAGCCTGGCGCTCTAACTGCTCCTTCTCAAGCTGTCGCACCTCCTCCTCCTGCCGCCGCCGCACCTCCAGGTCTTTCTCAAACCTGCGGCGTGCATTGTTGAGGTAGTTACGCACCATCTCCTCCTGATAGGCGTGGCGTTTCTCTGTGTGGATCTCAGCCGCTAAGATGAAGTTCTGGTGTGTGGATATCTTGGGCATGCGACTACTTCTGGCCAAGCTGCAGGTCTTCACATACTCATCTCGCTTCCTGAACGACCCCGTGCGTCCCAACTTGGACAGTGTGCCAAAGTTCTTTTTAATCTTCTTGGACATGGACTTGCCAATGCTCCCAAACTGCTTTGCTACTGTCTGCAGCTGTTTGGATGCCTTGCTCTTGCTGGGGAAGAGTCCCACCATGCCATCAGTATATGGAGGACCCTCGTCTGAGTCAAAGCTGGATTCTGATGACTTCTTCTCAATTTCTGGGTGATAGTTCTCAGGAGACTCTGCTTCATCCACTGCCTGGCATGCCTCCAAGTAAGATGGTGGGATGGCCACCTGTGATAAGAAGAATGAGGATGAGTGGCAGAGTACAATATCTGAATTATAGAGCGCTTCTACTTCTCTTCATTCAGGCCACTTGCATAATCCTTGGTACACACACATACATATATATATAGACAAATAAAAATGTGGAGATAGGTATCATAAGAGCATCCCAGGTTGTACAAAATGCAACCATGTAAATACAGATGTTTGTGCACACACCTTTGTCACATCCAGGTATTCGTTAAGAAGACCTATCTTGTCATGTGTGGTGATGGTCAGCTTCTGGACCACGTTTGGATCAAGGTCATCCTTCCCCCACACAAAGTCCTCTCCAGGATCAATCACAAACTGGATAGGCAGCAACTCATGGCAACAGTCAGTCAGGGGGATGACAGCTGCACCAGCAAGAGGGAATACTTGTTTTCAGTCAATACAAAAGCAGGTTCTTTCTACACTAAAGCCTCACATAGAGCACTTCAAACCTCTATGGAGACTAGAGCAAAGACAATGTGAGTACATAATGACATGTGTAGGAAGAAAATTTTTGATGTTTATATTAAGCAAAACAGTTTACAAGATGTTACAGGAAAGGAGGTACCAACTGAGAGTCTATATGGCATCAGGGATTGGTCAAAAGGTGACATAAAAACAGCATAAACTAAAGGTATCCATTAACTGAAGTAATGAGAGTACAAGAATGAAGTAAGTAAGTGACTAAGTTTATTCTATAAGGATGTTTATTTGATGAAGGTGGCACAAACTGAAACTATCTCTTGGTGAAGTAAACAGGAATACAGAAATGAAGCAAAGGATACATGTTTATCTTATAAGGATGTTTATCTTATAAGGGAGGGAGTAAAATGTTATTTACAGCCTCTTTCATACTGTGAAGCACCTAAAGTGTTATCTGATGGGTTAGTAAAACATTTCACTCCATATCCATCAAAGAAATTCTTTGGAATTAAAAATTTGTCACAAGTCAAACTGACAAAATGACTCTGGAAGATGCTAATTTGAAAAACAGAGAAAAGTTCAAGTCACAAAAAACTCCTTGAGATAAAAAATACTGAAAGCTGATTTATTGAAAACAAATCAAAATGAAAGCAATGTATAAGAAAGCTGAAATGTGAATAAAGTGAGCATCAAAACACATCACAGCATTAAAAAAGGTGGCTCATATCACTGCCATCTTCCAATAGTCACCAAAACAGAAAAATATGGAAGAGACCACAAAAGAGTGGGGAAAAAATATAGACTCTGACCAGGAAGCTGAGAGGCACTGCACTCAGCCTGTGTCTCCATGACCACCAGGGCGGAGAAGTGAGCGGCATCATAGGTGAGGAGCAGTGGAGACCTCTGGCACTCACTGGGGGGGCACTCCAGGGGAAGGTACACCCCCCCAAAGGGTATCGGGGCAAGAGGCTCCCCACTCACATCCTGGGATGGAGATGAGGAGGACATGGTAGTTTGCAGGAGTATTAAAAAGGGTATATTTTATTGCATGTCTTTGTTGTGATGGGCTGGCTGCTTTAGGAAGCCTGTGTATGCCATGCAGCACTGCACTGCACAGCACAGAGCATGAGACTGTGAACTATACACACCACAGAGGAGGACAATGAGGCAGCACAACACAGAACAAGGTAAGCAACACAACAATACAGAACACAACATGGCAAGGAACATGGTATCAGTGTAACACAGCACCAGAAGCAGTAGCAGCAGCACCACCACCACCAGTCCCAGCAGCCCCAGCAGTGGCATAGCACAAATAAGCAAGACACGGTGACAGGGCAATGGCAAGCTGGACTGACCTTGAGGGTGAGGTCGGCCACCACAATGATGGGCCGCCGCAGCACATGGGCCAGCGCCAGCACATGGATCTCCTCCAGGCTCTCGTATACCCGGCCAGCACAGTCCTCGTTCTGCTCGCCCTGAAACCTGCACGCCACAAAACCCAGAGTTACATTAGCAACACAGGTGCTGTCAAAACATGCCATCATGGAAAGTTCATTAAGAGAAATCTCTGTAACATTAAAAAAATCCCTTAAATACACATAACACTTCCAGCAACACAGCAAAACACTATAAAGCAAAACTGCAACTTATTGTATAGTAAATGAAGTATTTATTAATAAAGAACTTCAACTGTAATACAGTACTGTATACACCACCTTAACAAGTTTGGCACTTGCAAGATTCCAAAGGTTTAACACCAAACTTAAGGATGGTAAAACTCTTGGTATTGAAAACACCAAAGAATTAGGTACTTAATCATTCCAGCCCATTAAGAAGCTGACCTACTGTTGACCAACACTTCACTCTCCAGTCTCAAAACACATAACTTAAAATTGATAGTTGTGATGCACCTGTGGTAAAGAATGCTCTTGTAAAAACAAAAGAGTGGGAGGAGGGTTCTCTTGTGGATTTATAGAGAAACCAGTGGTGGTGAGCTTAGTGACAGCATGAGCAACAGCATGAGTGACAGAGAGTAGTGGCAGTTATGGACACACTGCTTCAAGTGGCCAAAATGTTACCCATCACTAGGTATGACATTATCAGTGCTACAGATATGGAGGATCTCATTGAAGTTTTGAAGCAGCACAAGCAACACTGATGGTAGGTAAACACAATCAATACTTGTCAATGCAGTGTGAAACTCGTGGTGACAATACATGAAACTCAGAATAGTAAGAATTTAGGGCTAGGTGACAAACTAGAGAATCATAAAACTGTGGTATCATGAAACTCAAGAGGAGGTGTAGATAAACTTAATGAAGCTTAAGCACAAATGGGAAGAAAGTCATCAAACAGAGATACTGGAGAAAAGTGTATCAAGTAGAGGAATGAGGAGAGGATCCTGTTATGTGTGTAGAGGGTGGCAATAAAGTCATAACATTTTACTTCCACTCCAACCTACCCATTGCTGAGTCTCTTGCACGAGGACGACTTGCCATTGGAGTTGTCATGAATGCTTAGCCTGTGTTCAGAGTCCTGCAGCACCTCCCCAGTGGCTTCCTTCCCTCCCCGGGGTGCACTGGAGGCAAGGCGCAGCACATTGGCCCACTCGGACTCCCACTCCTCCCCACTGTATACCAGGTCTAAAAGAGTGACTCACTTTGTGACAAACTATACACCATAATTCAGAAGAGTATACTGAATAATCTTTAGTTAATAGAATAGTTTGAGATGGCAGTGACTTAAGGCAAAAGTTCTTGGTGGTGGTTTGTTAATAAGGAAGATGAACCAAATGACAGGAAAAGTGTTAATATGGACCCTGTTTCTAGTGTTATATGAGTCTGGCTGATTCTGTTTTCTACCTTCTCTGTGATTTGACATTTTAAAGAAGAAAATATCAAAGAAGATCTAAAACTAGTGTCCAATGATTACAAAACTCTCCTACCTAAACTTTTAGAGAGCAACAATGAAATGAACCTCTTCTGTATACATTATTCTTTTCTGATTCTCATCCAATCTCTTGTTTATATAAAAATAGTACACTGTCAATATCAGTGAGTATGGCATCAAGTTTACTTACGTCAGCTCTGCCAACTCAATAGGAAAAGGTAACGACAAAGAAAATGACGAGGAATAGTGAATAAAATACTCTGAGAAAACACACACACACACTCACCTGTTTCTCTGTTCTGCTGCGTCACCTGCCACCTCCATCTCCTCCACAAGGGTCGACTGAATTGGCTGCGGGTCAGGAACTCATGCAGAGCTTTGCGGAGCGTCAATAGCCGGTCATGAAAGCCCCACATGCCTGCAACACAAGACCCATGTAGCTTACCCGATCCTAAGGTCAATAGTGTTCTGAGGGTAACAACTAAAGTGAGGAAAATGATTATTATTAAATTATATTAAGATTATTATAAGATTATATTAAGAGAGAGAGAGAGAGAGAGAGAGAGAGAGAGAGAGAGAGAGAGAGAGAGAGAGAGAGAGAGAGAGAGAGAGAGAGCTACACAATGACCTACCAAGAGAGGCGGCGTGTAGGAGACAGTTCCCATCCCCAGTGGTAGCGAGGGGCCACAGTCGCTGGGACGCCCCCACCAGTGCCCACCAGTTGAGGCGCCCGGCACCCTCCAAGGAGACCAGTGTTGATGTCTCTATCAGGTCGCGCTCCAGGAACATTCGGAATTCATCTATGAAAAAACTTTCTTCATTAGATACTGCATTTATTCATTTATTTATTTTTTTTATGTAAGAGGGGAAAGCTGGCCAATGAAAATAAAAAGCCCACTAATTTGCCAGAGCTATCATTTGGTGAGGTAGATCATGAGAACTGAGAGGGATTCAGGTTGAAGGTAAGGTATGTTGATTATTATCAGAGATCATCACCAGGGACTAAACCTTACCAGGATGCACAAGGCAAGCATGAGTCTGACAAGTTACCATTTGGGGTCATAAGTTATCATTAAAGTTCCTTGCACTTGCTTTTTTAAAGCTTTATTTTATTTTATACTGGTTCTGAATGTCCTATCACTACTATTACAACTTCTACTATTGCTACAACTACAACCCTCATTACTCTGTCAATAACCTTAAATAACAAAAATAAAAAAAAATTAATTGATAATAATAATAATAATAAATAAACAAAACAAATAGCTAATGATCTAACTACAATAATAACTAACAAAAGGAGATAAACTACATAAAAAAGTTTAGATAATGAACAAATAATGAATTACTTGATACGAATTAACCCATCACCAGTCAGACATCCTGAGAGTGGCTTTAAGGTTCAGCAATCCTAATAAGACTGAAGAAAAGTATGAGACAGGAGTGTCAATCAAATCTAACCATCTCATGAAGCACTCAATATTTGTCGAGTTAATCAGTCTGTCCTCATTCAACACATTTACCGCAATATGGCAACACTCCCCATGAAGAAAGAAAAAACAGCTGTTGGTACACATGTGGACCAAGACACGAGTAACATGTTAAGGTAAGCTACATGCCTTCTACAGAGCAGGTGGCTTACTTCTATCAGTCTATCTATATACCAGGCTAACAATCCCACACAATGTGCCTCAGAGAAGGAAGACAAGTATGACTTACCAGAGTATATGCTGAGGTCCGGCAAAGTAAAGGTGAACACAGGAGTCTCAATGAAGATTGGGGTGCGGCTGGCATCGATGGCCTCCCAGATCTCTTGTGCAAACTCTGAGCGAGCCTTGGACACCAGATTCACATTGTCTGTTGCTTTTGAGATTCCTCGGCTGAGTTTTTTGTCTGAAAAGTGAAGCTTTGAGTTCTCTGAGAGGCATATGATGTAGGATGATGTTTTATCTCCTCCAGGCTAAACCCACCAGTTATTTCAGACTTAATACTGTAATTTAGATAGGGTGGAATCAAAGGCTTTTTGTCTATCAACTCCTCTTTTCTGACTATCTATCTTCAGGCTCTTTCTCACTGCTACAGTGTTGCATCTCTTGCTATCTTCTATCACTATTTTCATGCCAACTGCTCTAATGATCTTGCTAACTGCATGTCTCCCCTCATCTCTCAGCTTTGCTACACAAGGCTTTCTTTTTCTCACCCTTACTCTGTCCACCTCTTTAGTGGAAGAATTCCAGTATTATGAGTCATTCACCCCCTTCTCTGGTAAACTCTGTAATTCCCTGCCTGCTTCTGTATTTCTATCTTCCTATGATCTGAACTCATTTAAGAGGGAGGTTTCAAGATATTTCATACATTTGGCAAGCTATTTTGACCCTATTCATGGACCAGCACCTCAGTGGATCTTTTTTAAATCATAATTTTTCTTTCCCTTGGCCAGTTTCTTCCAACAAAATGTTAGCATGTATCTACTATTCAACATTTCAACAAAGAATACTTGGGAAATGAAATATATTATGGATTTCATTAAAAATCCATTCCCTGAAGAGTTACGGATAGAAAATTATAGCACTTATTCAGAAAGTCATGAGGCTGATTGTTCCCTGTAGACTGTGAGTGAAAAGAAAATACTAACCTCACCTAACCACCAGAGCTGAGTGTGAGAGACATGTCTTCCAGTGCCACACTTACAGTAATCGTATTCCTCAAGATCCACTGCTTCAGTCTTCCGCAGGAGAGGCTTTGCAGGGGAGCAGGGGGCAGATAGAGATGACGGCCCGGAACTGTTGCTTCCTGCCGCTTCCAATCCCTCTTCCACAGCTTTCAGACTTTTCCTTCCACTCTCCGGCGCCTCTTTGGAGTTCTTCACCTTCATTTTTGTTTCCTTGGGGTACGTCTTCTCCTGCATCTCCTGAGTCTCCTTGGGTGGCGTTGAGGGGATAATGATGCATGAAGGGGTGGTGGAAGGCACAGCAGGTGACAGTGTGTGGGGTGGAGAGTCTCTAGAGGCCGGGTGAGGGGAGTAACTGTAGGGGTTGTTCGTTGTCTGAGTGGCTGAGGCCTGGGAGGAGGACTTGGGGGGCATTCCTGAGTCACTAGAGGCTGAGTACTGGTCTGGGTAGATGATGTTGTTGTTTCTGGTGGTGTTGTTATTGTTGGGGTTGTTGATGGAGATGATGCAGCTACTGTTGATGGTGATGTGAGATGGGTCTATTGCCGTGGCAGTAGCGGTGGCAGCAGCGGCAACGACAGCAGCGGTGGTGGTAGTGGTGGTGGTGGTGACGGTGCGGTGTTGCGGTAAAGAGGTGATGGAGGTGTTTTGGTGGTGGTGGTGGTGGTGGTGGTGGTGCAATGAAGTCTTCTGTCCCTCCTGCAGACTCACAGCGGTGCCTCTGACCTTCTCAATGAGCAGGGCATTTTTGGCATTGCTGGCCTGGGCTTTGGGTTTGGTGAGGCTGGGCATGGAGGAGGGTACAGCAGGACACGAGGAGGAACAGAAGTCGGTCTGGCACGTCTTCTGGATGGGTGGGAGGTTGTTGGACCGCACGGAGGCAACATTCCTTGGGTGGTAAGGCTCTGAGAGGAGGGTGGTGATGGGCAGCACCTCCTGGGCCACGGGAGGCAAGCCAGGGGATGGTGTGGGGCCCTCCTGGTGTATCTTAGGTAGCGCTCCTATCTTCCTGGCTCTCGGGGGTGGCAGTGGCGCCAGCTTGGGTCCTCCCTGCCCCCCCCTCGCATCAGCCAGCAGACGCATGGTGTCTTGGTTTGGTTTGTGGTCGAACACTGGCTTAGGTGCAACAGGTGGCTTGGCTGAAGGGGGGAATTTGGAAGGAGCCGACCGTACTGTTCCTGAGTGGTGGGCGGGACTGGCCCCTCGTAGCACCGAAAATAAGCGAACTGCAGCCTCCACATCCCAATTCACACCTGAAACATGAAGGAAAGAAAATCAATTCACAAGCTTTCTAGTATATACTTTCTGTCTCTGTATGTAACCAGGTCCATGATTTCTACAGTAAGTCCTCATTATACAATACACATGTGTTCCTGAAAACTTTACCGCAAATCGAAATTACCGTATACTGAACCCATTATAACATGTAATAACAGGATATGTATTTCAACTTCTCCCTGCTCTTTCCTCTTCAAAAAATATCTAATTCTACCTCCAACGTCAGACTACTCCTCTTTTGCTTTGCCTTTTCAACTCCAGCAGTGTCTACAGAACATTTTGTGGCCATTATGGGTGCGTCACTGTGCATCGTGATAAAAATATCCACAAAAAACACACTGTAAGGATTTAACTTGTGTTCAATGGGAAACGTGGGAAGAGACTGATTGATGTGGTGGCCACACGGTGTGGTGGCGCTACGGTACAGTGCAAACAAAACACAAGCGAATACTGTATCTGAATTTTTCTTACCATAAATAGAATCAAGGGTAGTAATTACCAAATACTGTAACTGTGAATTTACCGGATAAAGAATTACCGTATAAGAAGGACTCACTCTATTACAATTTCATGTACACATGGAGATCTTCATTATCTGACAAAACACAAGTTTCACAGAGTATACCAATGACTTGCAATGAACACTCAAGTGGCAGGAAAACATCACAACACAACAGCACACACACTCACTTTGCAGGACGTGCTTTGCCAAGATGGGATCAGCCTGAGTGTGGGAGATGAACTCAGCCAACTTCTCTCCCTCCATGCTGCACCTGTCACAAAAGTAACACACCTTTATTAGCAGATAACAAGAGATTCATATATATATATATATATATATATATATATATATATATATATATATATATATATATATATATATATATATATGTGTGTGTGTGTGTGTGTGTGTGTGTGTGTGTGTGTGTGTGAGGAATGAATGCCCTCTATCTCCCATAGCTCAGTCCCCTTCTGTTTCTTCTGTCTTTACATCTCCTTCTGCCTTTTTTGGGACAGCCACGGATCTTCCCTCAAGGATAACATGGTCAACCTAACTGGTTGGGGTGGGACTTGTAACCACTCCTTGTAAAAAAACCCTTCACAGCTGCCAACAGTGTTAGAGTTAAAGGTCAAAGTGAAGGCTCTTGGTGGAGACAAACCTCTTGCCATGACCCAGACCCAGTTTTGCTTGGTGGTCTGTCTAGTCATGCAGATACCCCTTGATACCAAGGAATCAAAGGGGCTAGTCTGACTAAATGATGGATGCAGGGCAAACCCTGTGGGACCTTGTGCCCTGAGAGGAGTGGGAAGACACTCCCGCCCTGCTTTTAACCTTGTAGATGTCAATGGGATTGCAGACTTGGTGCCTGCCTGTTGAATCATTCCTGAGATAAACTTTTGAAGTATGTGTGGGCTTCTGGAATGTCCTGAACCTCTCAGAGGATCACCCATTCCCTCATCTATCAGATGAGCTCAGTAGGCTGAAGGTAGATGTGGTGGAGCTCTGAGACAAGGAGGTTTGGCAGTGGCGAGACCAGTAGCAATGGTTTTACTTACTACTGGTCCGGCATGAGCAATGGTCACCATGTCAAGGGAGTAGCCACAGGCATCTCCAGCAGACTGCACCCATCCATTGTAGAGGTTTCTCCAGCTGATGAACATATAATGTGACTAAGGTTAAAGCACAGTCTAGGCTTCATGTCTGCTGCTGCAGAGTATACTCCTATTGAGATGTGTGAAACTAAAGAGAAGATATTCTACCCCAAACTTGGCTCTCTATACTGGATCAGTGTCCTCATCGCAATGCAATCATCATCTTAGGCCATTATAATGCAGATACTGGCACTGAATGAGCTGGCTACAAGCTATGTGTTGGCCAACACGGCTCTGGCGCCATGAACGACAACAGCTTTTTTCTTCTGAACCTTGCAAAATCCAGAAAGTTGAGAAATGCAGGTTCTAGGTATCAGAGACCAGAGTTGCATCGCTGGACTTGGGGGCGTGTCCAGCTTCTTTCCTGTGAATATGGGACTGAAGCAGGGATGAGTGCTTGGTCCCTTACTTTTCAACTACGGCAATATGGGCATGTGTCATGCTACCTGGAAGCCAATCCTGCTTATTGGGTTGTCTCCGAAAAGAATAACTCAGCACGGAGGAGGCCAAGGGGCTGTGGCAAGTCAATGACTGTTGCTAGGAGTTACTTGGTATGGGAAGGGAGCCTGCATAGAGACTCACAAGGCATGACCACCAGGAGTGGCACCACAGGGTAGGCAAGGCAACACACCCACTAGTACATGCCCCCCATGATTGATATATATGTGTTTATGTGTGTGTGTGTGTGTGTCTGTATATGTATGTATGTATGTATGTATGTATGTATGTATGTATGTATGTGTGTGTATATATATATATATATATATATATATATATATATATATATATATATATATATATATATATATATATATATATCATTGTATAGTTATAAGAATTCATATGAGCATAAGCTCATAACACTCAGTAGAAATCTTATGGAATGTTTCTTGTCTCTTAAAAACATCATCTGGAACTAAAAACTTAGTTGATGGTAATAGACAAATTCTTAGCTCACTGTGCTGAAACTTACTTCATAAACTCTGCTTTTTGCTGTGAAACTGTAAAGTGCTTGAGGTGATCACAGCACGCCAGTTATGAGCAATTAACTGAGCTTGTGGGAAAACTGACAATGTTGTATATCAATAAACTATCATGAAACACAGGAAGCAGTGATAGTTCTCCCCTGCAGGAAGCAATGATAGTACTCCCCTAAACCCACTGCCACACCCCACCCAACCCACATTGCTGTCTCCACTCCCATGCCTCACCTTGCCCCATCACCACCCCTAAACCCAGTCCTATTGCCACCCCTCACCCTAACCAATCACAATGTATCAATTCCTATTTGATGTATTTTGTAATTACCACTGCTCACTTTCTCACCACCTTTCCTTGGTAGTGACACTTCATGCGGCTGTTGTGTTATTAGTGATTCATTCTTATTTACAGTTTCTCATCTGGTAAGGGTCACAATA
>CM035219.1:7791616-7797391 GCA_020233015.1 Callinectes sapidus
AATGAATGATGCAAGAATAGTGATCTTCTCTTCAGAGCTGAGGCAAAGTGTACGTATGTGAATGCAAGGAGCTACAGATGATCTGAGTTTAGGAGCAAAGTAATGCCAGATGTGTGACATGGGAGAAGAAGAGACGGTGGAGCATGTGATGCTGGAGTGTGTGAAATATTCCAGACAGGTATGAGATGATGCAAGTGGCGCTGAGGGAATTAGAGAATGTCAATACAGGAATGACTGATGGTGTTGCTGGGACTATATGGAGAGACGAAAGAAAGGATGATTGAAGCTGTGAAAGAGTTCCTGGAATGAATATGGCGTGCTAGATGCAGAAACTAGCAGTGTGACAGTCTCTCTTTACCGTTTTCCTATTTTTCTTCTTTTGTCCTTTGGCTTAGGATAAATCCCCAGTCACTTATACCAGGGAGGAGTTGGATCAGGGATGTGGCAATTGTAGAGGGGAGAGGGAAACTGTAGAGTACTTCCTGGTTGCGTGTGCTAAATATGAAGAAGAGAGGGACAGGTTGATAGGATCCATAACAGTCGTCATAGGAGAAGCTGAGTGGAATAAGAGGTTAGAACAGATGGATGGTGGAGTTCTCATGGCGCTGGGCTTCTATCAGGGGAAAAGAGAGAGAGAGGGACAAAGAAAGGATTATATGAGCAATGAAAGAGTTTTTGGTGAGGGCGTGGAGGAAACAGTGTATATATAGATGATGAATAGATGTCCCCTGTCCTGTGTTCTCTGCTCTTCTTTTGCAGATAGTGGAAGGACCTGAAAACAACGCCAAAGGGAAGGAGGAGCTACAAGCTACAAGTTATATAAAGCGGGAGAGGTCACAGGTAGAAAAACACGAAAAAGAGAAGAGATACAAAATAAAGGCAAAAAAAAAAAAAAAAAATTATGTCGTGCGGAGGGATGACAGGTGCTCGATAGTGGGAGATGTAGCAAGGAAGGGAAAATATAACAGACGTATGCATGAGTAATTTGCCGCGCTGTTGTTGTCAGGAGTTGGGTGTCAGCGTGCGAATCACCTCGGTCATTTCAGCGTTCCTCGTCCCTTCCCCAGGTGGACGCACACCTGCACGCAAGTTCCACTCGTTGCATCACGGAACAATAGAAACACACACACAGAAACAGACGCTCAGTTGTCGGACCACTTCACTTTCCACGTGGCGAGCGAAGCGGTGTGAGGCAGCGTGTGTTCCTTCAAGGGTAGTTAGTACACCACCTGCAGGCCAGACGTAGGCGAGAGAAGAGTAAGGTAAGGAGATTAGGAGATTATTCTTATGGTACAGTACGTGTTTTGGCAGTGTGGAGTGGTGTTGTGTGATGGTGTGCTGGTGTGCGTGTGGTGAGTGAGGGGATTTTTGAATTTGAGTGTTTTGTTTCGAGTAGTAGTAGTAGTAGTACTATACTTATAGTAGTAGTAGTAGTAGTAGTAGTAGTAGTAGTAGTAGTAGTAGTAGTAGTAGTAGTAGTAGTAGTAGCATGCCTCCCCTACTCCTGGTGCCTCGCTGCACAAGACTTTTTTCTTCCTTTCATCCCTATTCACCTTCCTAATGCAAGTGTTAACCAGTTCTCTCAATTATTCCTACCTTTCTCTAGTACATTCTGGAACTCCCTACCTGCTTCTGGATTTCCATTTTCCTGTGACTTGAACTCATTTACGAGGGAGGTTTTAAGACATTTCTTTCTTTTGGTTATCTCTCTCCAATCTGCACGGGCATTGGTAACTGAGTGGCCAATTTATCTTTTCATCTCTTTCTGTTGTCCATGACCAGTTCTTCCCTCTCATATATATATATATATATATATATATATATATATATATATATATATATATATATATATATATATATATATATATATATATATATACACACACACACATACACACACACACACCTTAGTAGTACACACCCACATAGAATTACTGTCAGCACTCCTTCCACTCCTGCACAGTGACCACACGCTCTCTCCCTCCCCATCCCCGCTCAGATAAGAGAGGTGTAAACACCATCACAACGCGTGAGGCGGAAACATTACCAATGCACACACACAAAGGTATTATCGGCCAGTTTTCCTCCACATGTTTCTCGAGGGTTGCCATGGCGCCTGTGTTGACGGTGGGATGGTGCTGATATCATTCTATATCTTCACCACTCAACATCTGTCAGCATTTTGGTGGGAACAGTAATCATAGTGGAGAAGTTTGGGTGAGATACGATACGCCCCACTCCCTCCTCACATATTGGTAATGGCTAAAAAAAACATTAAAAAAATGAATAAATAACGAATGAGCATTGTTTACTACTACTACTACTACTACTACTACTACTACTACTACTACTACTTGTAAGTAAATGAATGAATAAACAAATATAAATTAAAATAAAACATGAATAACAACAAACAGAAGGAGGTAGTACCTACTGAAGACACGATAATTTACTCCCAGCAAGGTACAATAGGATTAGTTCCAATCTCGGCAAGATCTGGTCAGACAAGTTCTGGTCTGGAACAGTTCAGGAGCTGTTGTGAACTTATCATTAAAGCCAGCTGTGAACTCGCTGAACGTTTCTCTTTGTGTCTCATAACTCAAGGGGGCAGTCACAGCCTACTCTTTAAAAGACAATTCTACTACTTTACGCAAAACTACATGCAACTACACACACACCCTTCACTTTTTCTCATCCCTATTCTGTCCAAGTCTCTGATACAAGAATTAACCAGTACTCTCAATCATGCATACCTCTTTGGTAAACTGTGGAACTTCCTACTTGCTTCTACTTTATTCTATTTAAGAGGGAGGTTTCAAGACATTTATCCCTTTCTTTTGGCTAATTATCTCGGATCTACAAGGGAACAGGCAACTAAGTGGCTTTTTATTGTTATTGTTGTGGTTGTTGCTGTATGTGACCGTTGGTTAGCTTATCCCTCTTACATAAAAAAAATAAATGAACAAATAAATTTCAACAAAGGACTCAAAACAGGGAACAGAAAATGATTAATACTATAAACAAACTAGAAGTAAACGAAAACACTCAACAAATCTAAGTGAGAGAGAGAGAGAGAGAGAGAGAGAGAGAGAGAGAGAGAGAGAGAGAGAGAGAGAGAGAGAGAGAGAGAGAGAGAGAGAGAGAGAGAGCAATCAAGCAACCTGAATAATGACAAAACTATTCGAGGTCATAACAACACGCTATCAGGGAAGAGTTCAGCGCACAACAAGTATTCCATTTTCCCCAGACACACCTGCCCACCTGACGTGTATTGTGTCTCACCTGTACACTTTCACCTCAGCCACGCGGGACCTAAGCCCATCCATCCATCCACTCACTCACTCACTCACTCACCTCTCACACACACACACACACACACACACACACACACACACACACACACACACACACACACACACACAAATGGGCAAGCCTCTTAATGTGTATCTAGCCCCTGTTCACCTAGCAGCAAGTAGGTACGGGATGTAAGTCGAGGGATTGTGGCCTCGCTGTCCCGGTGTGTAGTGTGTGATGTGGTTTCAGCCCTACCCGAAGATCGGTCTATGAGCTCTGAACTCGCTCCGTAGGGTAAAGGCTGGCTGGGTAACCAGCAGGCGACCGCGACAGTGAATTACACACACACACACACACACACACACACACACACACACACACACACACACACCACACACACACGGCTTATTGTTCTGTCCATGAGTCTTCACACCATTACAAGAATAATGCAAGTCAGTACATTCATGAAACATCTGACTGTTATGGCTTCTCAACCTGAACAGAGTGATCTATTGCATGGATATACAATATAATTTTGAGGACACCACTGATAGTAAAAGGAGTGAGAGGATGGTTCAGACTTTTAATTGCCTGTAAATACATTTTTATGACCTGTCGTTAATCTTAATAAAATGGTCTGGTGTAGATTTACGGAATAGTTTTGAAAGGCACTGTTGGCAATAAAAGGAGTGACTGGGGAGGTTATAGCCTTCAGTGTCTGTGGTTATATCTTATGTCAATAAAATCACATTTGCCCAATCGAATTAAGTAACAAGTGTCATACCGCCATTATCAGTTTAGAAACGATAATTGTGTTCCAGATTAAGTATTAAAATATATAATATATTAAACTACATCAGTATTGATTCTTTCCAGCTGAAGGCAAATTTGCAAATATTTGCAAACCTTTTGTATATCCATTCGATAGTTTTGTATTGTAGTAATGAAATAACTCTCTCTCTCTCTCTCTCTCTCTCTCTCTCTCTCTCTCTCTCTCTCTCTCTCTCTCTCTCTCTGTTAGCGAACCCAGTGGCCCCAGTGTTGAATGCGCGAATACGAGTTGAGTTGCCAGCGAGTATTTATAGTGACCCACCAAGCCACAGATCGTCAGTTACATAAAACTAGTACCTTTCACACCCCTATCAGCTCAGAACTCACCCCAACTTGGACCATACATTTAGAAACACGTCAGTCGCCGCACCTTCACTACTTTCAAAAGGCCCTACAATTATGACGTTACACAGATTTCCAATGGTGTTCTTACGGTTGTAGTAACAGATTAACGTGATTTCTACAGTAAAAATAGGAGAAACATGCTTGACAACCCGGCCAACCATCTTTGTGACCTTTGAAAATCGTCGATAGTACATGAAGTTACATAGGTTCCCAAGGTTGTTCTTTCGATTATAGACAGGTTAACATGATTTTTATTATAAACAGGAGAAATACCCTTGAGAACCCGATTTACCATCATTGTGGCCTTTGGAAATAATCGTGGCGGGAATACGAATGTTTTCAGAATACCAGTTAAGTGTATTTGATGGAAGCCATGACACAAACACGGCAGTAGATCAAGACAAGTACGGCGACAAGAATCTGGCAGGCACGTCACGGGAACAGCTGCAAGAGCTCTGCTGGAGGTGATCTAGGCATGCATCTAAAAATACACAGCGCGCTTCATATATTCTCTTTACCAGTCAACATTACTTTCCCTTCACCGCAACGAGTGACATTTTCATGGTCAAGGAGGTTAAGATGATATTCGTTCACTGTATTCTGAAGTTCAATAAAGAGGTCGTTTTATGAAGCCTGCACTACACATTGGAATTTTATGAAATATGCTACATGGGTTAAAGGACTTATAAATATTTTCATGGACACAGGATCAAAATTTAGCCTGCATCACTCAAATATAACATTACATTATTTTTTTATTCAGATTTTAAGAAGCTTTAATGATTTGCACCGGTAATCGTGTAACTGGTCACCTCCCTATAATTTTAACCTTGATTACGAATACGTGACTCTGAAGGTGGCCATTAAATCCATTAAGCAGTGCAAACTATTCATGCTTCGTAAAATGCCGCATATACTGATATTCAGAATGAAGTCAAAGTATATAATGTAGTGTCTGAATGTCTTGAGCTTAATTTCAAACCTTTCACGATGAATATATCGGCGAAAACTTTTAAGCTTAAGCCACTCGTCCACTATTCTGACAACCAATATAAAGGTGGTACTGCGAATCCTGAATAGTTTGCATGAATGAGTGGTTTGCTTAATTAAAAGGACCAGACACTCAAATGTTTCTGCGTCTTATCTTAATAATCTTCAGAAGAGGAGTTATGACGAGTTTTTAAGAGTTTTCATGATTCTAGTGAGAGATTAATATGAACCATTGACTGGAGAGAGAGAGAGAGAGAGAGAGAGAGAGAGAGAGAGAGAGAGAGAGAGAGAGAGAGAGAGAGAGAGAGAGAGAGA